>VNJT01003706.1:0-35824 GCA_008042655.1 Drosophila burlai
GCATACGCTCTTAGTCATATTACTGAAGTTGGTATTGTTGTTCTGGGCATTCAAGTGCTGTAGTATAGTCAGTTATATTGGTAGATATCTGGTAGTTAGTGTGCTTGCACTAGATTTCGAGTAGCACTCACCTGATGCCTTCGTACACCTTTATCGCCCAGCAATGTGCCGCCTTCCTCCTTCATATCGAAACTCCGTGAGAGTTTTGTGGCCAACTCCTATACATTTATATTGTATCGGTTTTTGGGTTTTGGTTTAGGTTTTCGGATTTTTAATTTCGGTTTTCGAATATATATAAATATGGCCACATTGTGTGTTTGTTTTAGGCAAAGTTTTTGTTTGTTTTTGCACAGTGAGCAAACATTTGATTGGTTTTTTTTAATGTAAAATGAAAGTAGTAGAAATATTTGCATAAGAATTCGTTGTAGTTGCTTGGTAAGTAGTAGAGATTAAAAACGTTGTTCATTTTTTGGTATTTTGTATTGGTGGCGTGTGGAAATTTGCTAAGAATACACTATAAATATAAATGTCTTGGCTTCAGCCGTTTTTGCGAGTGTCTGCTGTTTGTTTTGGTTCTCGTTCACTTGCAAATTTGCAAAACATACAGATAGAGGTTTAATTGAATAAAGTATGACAGTTCACTCTACGGTGGGGTAAGTTGGGTGGTTGGGTGGTTTTTGGGGACTGTGGTTTTGGCCAAAGCGTGCTAAGGAGTAAGAGAGAAAGCCATGGAGATATAGATGGAGAGAGAGAGAGATAGAGAGAGAGACAGTCGAAGATTGCGGATATCGATTGGCATTCGAAGTGAATTGAACTGAGCTGATTTGCCTCAATCGCAGTCGAGCTTTCATGGTTCATTTTTTATTTCTCAATGTTCCTTTTGCATTCGATTTTTCGTTACCTTTCAGCATATTGGATTATTCGTTGATGTAAGCTCTTGCAGTTGCTTGATTGCCTTGGCAGTGGCTTTTGGGTTTGATACTTTGATGCGGCAAATTGTGGCTTATCCCGGGGGAGGAAGCGTTCAAAATGAACTTAAATTGAATATTTGGAAAATTGTTCATCTACAGGGGGTGAGCGATAGCCTGGAGAACGTATCAACTTGCCATTTATAAATGGTAATTAACCCTTTGCTTGGCATTGCAAAATTGCAAAGCTTTCTTTATAAATTGAGAACTTATAATAAGTCTAATGCGGATCCCTTTAAATGTTTAACTAAAAAAATGATATATTTATTTTCAACTAATTATATCTATGTTGTTAAAAAGTACGAATAATATCTCAATTGCCTAAATGGTAAACTTAACAAAAAACACCTTACCGTTTATAAACTTGAAGTGAATCTTAATAGAAAATGAATACTTTGCTCAAAGACTTGCAATTCTTCTTACACTTTTAATATGTTAACTAAAGTTTTTCAAATAAATATCAGCTAGTCAACATGTTGCCACACAAAGGGTTAACAAGTGGCAATCCTCTTATCCAGCTAAGACAAATTCCCTTAGTTTTCTGCAACATCACGTTGCTGTTAGAGTACTTTATTCTTTCAACACTCTTTAAATTGGGACCCAAATAGATAGTTCCTCTGTCATTTCACTTTATCCAAGGACCAAGACACCCGTTCACCTTCATATTAAGCTCGTATCCTGGTCTAAGCCGAGTGTCAGGTGCAAGTTATGAATATGCGAGTGCTTGTGTGCGTATCTGTGGACTTGTCTGTGTGTGTTTCTCTTTTATTTACCAAGAGGAAGTGTGTTTCGCTTTGAGTTTGTGCATTCTGAAGGCTTTTAAGGCGACTATACAGCAATATACGTTCTAGTTATAAAAGCTAATGGCAAGATTTGGCAACTAAGACACTTAGATTTGGGTAGCTAGACTAGGTCGGACTAAGAGTATACTTCCGAACGAAGCGCTAACTAAAACTTCGGGAACTGGAACTTATTTTACAGGATTTACAGGACTAATAGCTGCTAACTACAACTAGGATGTGTGTGGGAGTGCGTGTGTTTGTGGGAGAGCAGCAGCTAAAATAAGGCCAACATAAATCGGGATTTACACTAATTACAGGGCAAATAAAAAAGAGAAAAATGGAAGAACACTACAAATCGATGTGTGAAAGGTGAATCGGTGGGCGGTGAACGGTGAACGGTGGATCAGTGGATCGGTGGATAATGGCTGGCGGTGAACCAAGACCAATTTGCTCGATATTGTACGGATATAGATATATATTTGGCGTGTGTTTAGAAATCGGGGTGACTCATGCGTAAATGTGCAAATGTATTTTTCAAGCTTTTCTTCATTTTTTGTTTGTTTTTTTGTTTTTTGGTAATTTATTTCGGTTCATTTGAAGGCTTGACCTTTCGCTTTTAAATGCAAATGTCGACTGTTTTAGTCTCGTGTCTTGTTTAGCTTTTGTTTCAAGATACTTACATCGACAATTACTTTACATAAAAGAGACTAAGGAAATCTATATGAAACGTTTTGAGTGCGCCACGAAAAATAAATAAAAATAGAAACACAACGATAAGAATGTGGTTCAACTTGTGGGGCAAGCAAATTCGATTTGGAATGAGAGCACAAAACTAAAACACAATCCTACGAATACAACACAAAATGCTGGAAATGCAACCGAACGAATTTTCAAAAGTTTTTAATTTGGTTTTAAATTTAATTAATGACGTGATTGCCGGCTTGCAGTCGTTGCAATGCACATTCAAAACAGTAAGTTTAGTTGGGTTTATTTTAAGTTAAGTTAAGTTAAGTTAATTTAAGTTAAGTTTAGTTAGTTCATACAGAGACAGAGACAGAGTTACAGAGAGATAGAGAGATAAACAGAGATAGAGCGAGTGAGAAAGTGATAGCAACAATACTAAGTTCAGGCCAAGTTAATGCAACGAGATGCAGATCGAAAGGTCTGTTCCAAAAGAAAAACAAAATGCAGACTGTGAGCACGCTTCGCAGACAATTAATCAATTCCACTCAAGTTGCGAACACAATTTCTAGGCTGTGGTTGCTGGTGTCGTTTACATTATTAGTTAGGTATTTTGTTTGTTGGTTTTCGTTTATCGCTTAACGCTTAACGTTTAACGAAAAATACATTGGCACTTACTAGAGGTCGTCCCCAATACCATGATTTGACACGTTGTGTTAAACCACCCAAATGTGAACGCAGTCCATCTAAGTAGCCGCCCTGAAATGCACACAAATGAACAAACGAGAACAATTTCGGGGAGTACGAGGCACGGAACGGGGCGGATGTGGATCCAACTCAAAATCGGGGCTCTATATGGTTTTGGATGGAACAACTAAAGGGGTGCTCTGGTGGGTGGTGGTGGTATGCCAAGTGAAATGAGAGACTCGAGTGAAAATCAGGGGTTAAATCAGAGTGTGTTTATATTTGGGTTAAGAGGAGAAGACAATGAAAAGAAAGAAAGAAATACGGGGGATCTTTGTGGGTCTTTGTGGGGTTCCTAAGTTGTTTGTATTATCATCTATATATAACTAGTCAAGCTACGGCTACTGGTTTTAATTCTCGATACTCGATTATAGGTTTTTTTAATAAATACTTTTACTTAGGCTGACAAGAGAGATGTATAATGTCCAAAACATATATATCTAAGGCCTTGACTTGGGTACTTTTATGTAATTGTTAGGTAGTAAATCAAAAGAGTTAATTGTTAAATTTATAGGTGTCAAGGGCTAGGCCATTCTAAAAAATATGAAAACTTTACTCTAAATATTAGGCTCTAAAATATAATTAATATGCGATATACAGAAATTGATTTTACTGGTGATATTTTAGCTCATAGATCTCTTATTTAGTTAAACACATCACTCTTAGAGTTAAAGTGTCTTTTTTTGGCCAAATACATTACTCTACTATTTTCTGGTATATATTTTAGAGGCTAATAAGGTAAATGTTTGGGTGAAAATATATTTTAAATAAAGTTCAGGTATTAAGCCAGGGTCCTGTGAGTTCACTACTAATTTTAGATAATTAATTAGGCCTTAACTAACGAGTTTTCTATATATTTTCCTCAACAAATGCAGCTTGCTGAATGTTGCTAGCAACACCAACATGTTGCCGTGGGCTGGCCCTTAAATTTTCGTAGCATACTTTCCGGATGCAATTGGAAATACATTTCCGCTGCAGCGACTAATCCCGGATTTAAAGCTACTTTACTGCATCTACGTAAACGCGCTCGCTCGCTAATTAGTCATGGTTACGTGAAAACTTTGTTCGGTAATCTTCTTCTCGAAAGCTCCGCTCCGCAGGCGCACGTAACACGCCCACCTTACCTCCCGCCCCGCCCCCTGCAAAATTATGCACACGAATCGCCGGCGGGTGAAATAAGTTAGAGCAAGGCGGCTTAAAACGAGCAGCGGGTTAAGTATTTACAAGACTCTGGCTGTTTGTGGGGTTTTCTCTGGTTTCGATTGCTTCCTTATTGGTCTTTTCCTTTGTTTTGTGTATTTTTGGGGTGTGTGTGTGTTATGTTTATGTGTTTTATTCGTGGGCGTGTGTGTGTGTATATGTGTGTTTGTGTCGAAAAGATAGTTTCGAAAAAGTGCTTAAAGTGTAACAAACGGCGAATGCGGCGAACATCGAGCTTACCTGTTCCTGTTTCCAATTAATGCGATTCCGATCCGTTGCGCATACGCCGCGTGTGACGACGACGGAAGAGAGAGAGAGACGGGAAGAGAGAGGGAAAACCGAAGAGGGAAAATTAATTATTGCAGCTCAGGAATAACAACAACACTATACTAATGAGCATCATCTCTTTTCAATGCCAAATGCAAACGCCTTTCTGGCCATCAACTCCCGCCTTATTCGGTCGGCGGAAAAACAACAAATTTTCTGTTTACGTCATGCCCGAGCAAAACAAAAAACCAAAGTGGAAGAGAAAAAGTAAATGCAAGAAAAAACGAAGCGGAGGCAACACAAAACAAAACCAAAAGAAAAAAAACCGCCGCTGCACAGCTGCAGTCGCCGTTGTCAGCTGCAGTTACCGCCGCAGTATCCCACAATACATTTTATTTATTTGTCACTCCAGTTTGACCATTGCGTAAATCCAGCACTTACCGACTTGCAACACACATTTGGATACGTGTGTATATATTTGCACCCCGTAAATCTCTGCGATATAATTGCAGTATAATTTTTAGCCATAAATATTGACAATCTTTGTTTATCAAATCGCTGGCCATTGTTTCTGTCGTCGCTGTGGGTAATTTTTTACATTACTAGGCCATAAAAAGTAACTGGGGAAACAGCGTTCGTTCAGTGGCAAAAACGTCAAAGAAAGCAAAACCCAAAGTAACAAACAAGAAAAGGCCCAAGATGATGTGTGTGTTTCTAGGCAAAGGCAACTACGAAATGCTCTTTAGCTATAAATTATTACTGGATAAGAGTTTATGGGCTTATAGAATATATTTTCCGTTTTGTAATTTATTTTAATTCTCTTTCTATTCCCATCAAATTAATGGATAGTAAAATAAGTTTGAAATAATTTAATCAAACTGAAAAAGACGTTGGTTTTAAGTGCTCAAAGGAATTTCTTCTTAAATGTAAAAGTATATTCTTAATTATAAAAGTATTTAGACCTAATTGTAAAGATAAGTCTTAGTCTATTTAGAATGTAAAACAGAATTTTCTATGTACTTTTATATGAATATTTACCATTATTTGAATATACTTCAAATTTTAATATATAATATGTAGTAAGAAATCCTAGACTTCATATAAGTGTAAATATTATTAAGCAGAAAAGCGAGCTTAGAGTTAATTATTTAAAAATTCCTATTATTACTAAACTTCCCACAAAGTTTTTAAAGTAAATCCTAAGCTTATATGGTTCTTTGATCGCAATAACATATTTATAATCGAAAAATCACTTCATTTCAGTGCCAGACAATTTCTTTTGTTTTCTTTATAGAGTCATGCTGATCTTAGATAATTTTCTGTACTAAGCTTCAAAGTTCTGGGTCGTCTCTCTCGAGGGTTTGCCCCAAAAAATCCCCACATATTGAACTTCGAAGATGATGGTAATCCAAGGTTTCTGTCTTTTGTTTCCTCGCGGGCAAACTCTTTGTCGTCTGCCCACAACTCTGGCCAGCAGAGAGTAGCTCCACTGCTGCTGCTGCTTTTGCGGCTGGCTGGCTTTTGGCCAAAGCAGCGGCGGCGGCGGCAACATGAGCAACTACAATTGTGGATTGGACTCGGGCAGAGCTCAGCTGCCTTCAGCCAAGTCTGCAGTTTCAGTCGCGCGTCGCCGCTTCAAGCGTGAGGTTCAGAAACGTAAACACCAGTCAGCTGAAGTCGGAGTAGAAGACCAACGAGAGACCAACGAGCATCAGCCAAAAGTGCGTATTAACAGGGCCCAAATTGGCCGAGAAACAAGTTGCTGCTGCCAGTTGGAGTTGGAGTTGACAAATCTCGCGTTTCGTTACATTTCGCGCTCTGTTTGCTGGCAAATCGTTGCATAAATTCAAAATAATCATAAAGTCAGCAGAAGTTTTGGTACTGCCACTGGTGCTGGTACTCTTCTCTGGTGGTTATATCATTGCTCTCTTTTTTTGCTTGGAGGGGTCGCTCACTGTTTGGCAACAGAAAAATCACAAATTGCGGCAGACAACTTTATTGCCTCGCTTTTTGCATTCAATTAACTTCTATTTCTCACCTTTTTTTTTGGCCGAGCTAATTTCCTTTGTTTTCGGTTTGTTATTTGTTTCTCTTCTTTTTTTTTAATTACCAAACTGGAGCTGGGCAGCGGTTTCAGTTGATTTGTGGCCGTCTCTCCCCGGCTGTCGACGGATTCTAAGTGGTAAGACTGCGAAATACCCGTAGTTGCTAAACATTTCAACCCAGAAAAGAGAAAAACATCGGCAGTCAGAATACGGCTGTCGGCGACAGGGAAAGCCATCGCGAATTGTTCGGAAGAAATGGGCATAAAACAAGGGAACAAGCGAAATGCTTTTAATGTCTTTTGGACAGGCCTTTGCGAATGTCTCTCCCTGTCTCTGGGGCCCAAGGGCCAACCGAGAAGTAATTGCTATTGGAAATGGCATAAATAAGAATTCTCCTTAATGGAGATTGCTCCAGTAACGCATGGCTTGGACCGATAATTCATACAAATTGGTTCCAATTTACCAATCTCTTTAGGGCCAACTCTTCTGACCCACTTCTCATCCACGGCGATCGCGAGATTTGAAATTATAATAAATTATTCTCGGGCAGCGGATGAGCAGTCGGTCAGCTGTCAGACGGAGCTGCTTTATGGGTCAATGAGCTAGCCCCAGAATGGGTTTCTGTTCTTCTTTATACACACAGAATTGTGGACAAAATTATTCATGGCCTCTGCCACAACAATAGTGTGAATTAAGTGCTCACCTTTTGTCTAACTTTGAAAAAGTTTAAACAAAACCAAAAATGAGTAAGGTTTGGTCTGCGACAGCCGGAGAAAATTTCACCAGAACCAAAGGAGCAAGTTCGGCTCCCGGAAAACCGGGAGGCACAACAACTTTCACACCAGAAAGAGAAAGAGAATTTCCCGAACAATAATGAAAACTTTCAGTCAATTGTCTGCTTTGCCAGCCCATTTAACTGTATTTTGTGCGTAAGGCACACATCATTTTCCAACGATTTTTCTCTCAAATTGTCCAATCACTTATGTATGTTTTATTTTTTTGCGTCTCCTCGGTAAGCTGCTCAGGGCAACCATTTCAAAATCAATCAAATTTATGACTTTGCAAACTTTTGCAGCCAAGTTTTGATGTCGACGCTCTGCTGCTGCTGCTGCTGATGATGTTTTTTTATTATTATTTTTGTTGTATTTTTTTTTTATCTGTTAGCCGCAGCTCTAGTCGTAGTCGTAGCTGAATTTTTGTAACTCGAATCGAAAAGCTGACAATCATCATTCAAAGCACATGCCATTGACCTCGTTGCGTAGTCGGAGTCTGGGCTTATGGGGGCTTTTAACGGGGAATCGGGGGCACCTCTTTGTCATCAGATACCGAAGCGAGTGGGAGGGGATCAAGGGGGACAGAGTTCACGATTGGTTCACCGCATCGATGGGGCTGCCACAACGTATTTTAATCCCAAAAGCTGGATTTTATTAATGCCTTTTCAAGGCCAAACACGTTAGAGTTTGGAAATTCAAATTGATTTGTGGTTTGTCAACTGAAATAGCCTAAGGTGTGCAATTTCTAAATCATAATGGATCGAAGTCTTGAATTTTAATTTCGGTGTGTTTAAGCAATTAACTTAAGTTTCGGACTTTTGTTGAAATTAAATCAATTAAGTCTTTGAAACTGTCATAAAATTAAGGTTTTAAAAACTCTAAGTAATCTTGGAGCGGGAATCGCTGTTGCTATTTGCAAATAAAATAAATTTATTGTAAATTTAGGTGGTTCTAAGCTACAGCTCTCTTATATTTCCCTGGTTTTTAGCTACGTTTGAGCTCCACATTAGACTTTAAAACTTTAAAGTGGTAACCCCGTGGTGTTATCCCCTGGAGTCTTGCCAAGAAGGTAACGTAATTACCTAAATCTAAACCTAGCCCCCTCCAAGCAGAGCCCAGTCGGGTATAATTAATAATGTCAAAAGACGACAAGCTGTCCGGATTGCTAACATGGCCTAATGGATGGACGTGAAAGAGTTCGTCATAACGGTTAATCAGCATTCAAGAATTAGCACCTCGACGGCGCACTCCCCTCGCCTCAATTAAGGTTCTCATTATGATGATGGACGGACGATGGACGAGAAGTGTTTTTCTATTGACAGACATGTCTTCTCCCATCTCCTCCTCCAGTCAGGTCTTCCAACTGGGCTCAATCTCATAATTATATATTTTACACCCATTGAATTTGTGGACCGGATTTCGGGGCTCTTACTGGTTCTGGCAACGCATCCAAATAGTTTGTTTACATTACAAACAACTTGTTCTCCAGCCGTCTCCCTCTCGCTGCAACAATTTACTTTCCATTTAAGTCTTGCTCTTGACAAAGTTTGTACCTTATTTAGTACATTTCTCTAATGACCCACTTTGAGTTTTGGTCTTGGCAATTGCTCTCTCGATTTCTAGCCCCCTCCGCGTGGCGGTAATTCCAAAAGAGAGAAAAGTGAGTGTCCCCGTAAGCCAGACAAGCGACATCCAGCAAAAAGTTGTTTGTCAGTTTTGGTTGAAATCAAACTGGTTACTCAGCTGCCGGCGTGGTCTGGGCCTTAGTCCGTCCATCGTTCATGGTACATGCACAGTCCGAAATAATTGAAGGTTTTAAGTGTCATTTGCAGCTGTTAAAAAGGTAATTTGTAAGGACATTAGCAGGTCTCTTCCCACGATGTTAAAATAATAAATATTAAAGCTTTGAAGAGAGGTTTGATGCAGTGATCTTTCTTCAAAAACACTTAGAGAGTTTAGTTTTCAACCAATTCAAAGGCAGTTTCCACTCAACCAGAATTTCGAAGACTTCAATTCAATTTAAAATTCAATTCCAATTTTTTCCTCTGCTGCCTATGGTACATCGGTCAAGTCAAGTCAAGCCGGCCCAAATGGTGTCAGCTGTGTAAACAGGGCTAAGCAAGCGGATCGCAAGCCGTTTAGCTCCTCGAATCATTTCCCCCATTCCCAGAGTGGCCCAAGTCCAAATCAATTTCGTGCGAACTAAATGAAAATCCTGCCCTGAACTTGACTGTTGCTGCCTGCATGTGATGCGGTTGAACGCCTTTTGCGGAAATTATTGCAATTTTCTTGTCTTCTAGCCAAGCACACACACACACAGACTTGGGGGTTTCGGCGGTGAATTTACTTTCACTTTTGCTGCACTTACTCAACAAGTTGTAGAGCAGAGTCCGAGGAAGTTTTTGCTCATCAAAAATAAAGAATAAACTGCACGAGTTTTTGCAGTAAATCAAACAAGAACTAAAGTGAAGCTGGCTCTCCGTTAAAAGGGAGCTTCCAAAAGAAAATAGAGAGTTATTTTTAATTATAAATCAGGAAGCTGGTAGCTTGATTCAATAATAAAGTACATAAAGAAAGTACATTTTTATGAACTTGTTGAATAGAAATTCAAGGCTTTCGCTCTTTAAGTTAAACTTGAAACTTGAACCCCATACTCTCGATTGGTGTGAAAGGGCATATACTCGCACAACCATCCCCCTTGTTTACCCTTTCTATTTACTTTGCCTGACTTTTTCAACCGAGTGCAATGGCAAACTCGCGAACAAAGTCCACTCCACACTGATTGCAACTTGGCCAAAGAACAACAAATCATTTAAACAACAATTCAAACATCAACAGGCAAGTGACGACCGGCGGCAGCATGGAGACCTATTTGACGGAGATCAAACAATTGCGCATACCACGCCCGAAATTCGAGCCCAACAGTTGCCACCAGCAGCACCAACATGCGGTGGCAGCCGCTGTGGCGACCGTGTCCTCGTCCCAGGCCACGCCCACCCAGCCGCCCCCGCCCCTGCACCATCGTCAGTGGCGCCACTTTGTGCGCCCCTTTACGCCGCCCCGCGACTACCACCTGCCCATGGTGGCCGAGGGCTCGCTGCACGACAAGATGTGAGGCGGCGACTATATACATATATACCCCCCATACTCGATACCTTACCCCACATAAGATAGTGCTTAAGTGTAGTGTTAGCTTAGTTGTCGTACTAAAATATAGAACAGATGCAGATTACACATACAAAAAATAAACAATAGACAAATTGAGTGGAGTTTCCAATGGGGTTTATGCTTAATATTATAAGGATATATATATTATAGATTGTGCTGATCATGAAATGGTACTTCATGAAATGAACAAATGGTTATTTGTGTATATTAAATAGTTTAATAAATTTGACAAAGCTACTGGGGTTATGTAATATAGAAAAAATGATAAATGTTGATTCTGAAATGGTTTAGTTTATGAACTTCTGTACATACTTTCCCCCTGTATCACAATTATATCAAGAACAGAACCTTTCTAGCAGAACTCCCTACAAGTCCCTACAACAATATATCTTTCACGATCAGTTCGTGATCACTTACTCACCGTATCTTGTTCGTATTCCGGTAAAAGGGTTTCGCTGCCCCGGCGAGTTCTGTGCTCATCACAGCCGTATTCCTAAGCCGGGATGAAAGAATTTACAGAATATATATATTGTTCAGCGTCTCGAATGCCTATTGGCTGGCAACCAATTCAGTTTGGTGCTGCTCTTAATTCGACTTAACGGTATTACAACACTCAATGCCAATTAGACAACATTTATGAAAAAGGAAATACAACATAACCGGAAACAGAGACGAGGCGAGAAAACGTAAACTGAAACCACACAGAGCAGGTTGGACGAAAAAAATGCAAACATATAAACACGACAATAGACACACACAAAACGTAAGACAAAAATACAAAAAGTAGTTCGAGATACAGATACATAGATAGAGATAAAGAGGGAGAGATAGAGCCTAGGACATTAAAGATACAAAATGAAATCAAACAGATACCACAGACACACAGAGATCAGAGAATCTCAAATCGTGGTGGCAATACATCCGAATGTCAATTTTTTTTCCTGTCTTATATTTTTGAACTGATTAAAAGAAGTCCATATATTAGGTAATCATGTTACATAGGGGGAAATGAAGTTATCCCCTATGAAATAAAGTTAATATACAATATATGGACTTCCCTTAGACTTAGAAAACCCAATTCATTTTATAAATTCAAAAAAGAATTTGGAGCTTTATAAAACGTATCGAAAAAGAAAATTAAAAGTTAGGAAAGCTCACTGAAAGATGGATAAATTTGGCTGAGAAAACTCCCTACATATTTCCCAAAAGATTCGTTTAGTTCGTGTAGGAAAAGTCCTCAAAATAGTGAAAATATCTATATAGAATAGCTTCAGGAAAAGTGTGACAGTAGGTAGGGTAAGTTTTTCAGCTTTTCTACACTCTTCGCCCGACTCCCTTCGGTCCTGACCTTTTGCACATTGTCATGGGCCTGCTTGAACCTCAATTGACTTGGTCCCGACTGATGGCGCTGATGATGACGCCCAGCTATTGATACCGATCCCGATCCCAGTCCCGATCCAGCGCCGCCCAGATGACGCAATGAGGCATGATGCAGTCGCTGATGTTGCTGATGTGGTTGCTGCTGTTGTTGGGGTGGCGATAATGATGATGAGGACTGGTTGCTGCCTGCCTGATAATGGGATGCTGATGCCGAAGCCGAAGCCGATGCTGGGTGTGAGCGATGCAGTATGGGTCCCGCCGACATGGGCCGATGGGGCAACTGGAGTGCGGGTCTATCGAACACACACACACACATACATATATGTTATAGAGGGGTAACTTGAACTGCATTCAGAACCAAAATCACATTTGACAGCTAGCCTTGAACTTTAGGAATTCTTAAATTCATGATTCCTTCATCTAAAATATGCTGTAAAAAGTTTCTTTATGAATCAGTTTAGACATATTATCCTGTTTCGTAAGACGAACTAAAAATGAGTCAAAAATATTCAAGCAATAAACATTATTGTAAATGCGATTTTAGTTCTGACTGCGGTTACGGAAAAACGATGGAGGACTAGGGATATGGATAAGGCTACGGATAAGGATACGGATAAGGTTACGGATAAGGTTACGGATAAGGATACGGATAAGGATACGGATAAGGCTACGGATAAGGATACGGATAAGTTTACGGATAAGGATTCGGATAAGGATACGGATAAGGTTACGGATAAGGTTAGGGATAAAGTTATGGATATGACTTTCGATATGGATATGGATACGGATATGGGTTCTAGGTAGGTTCTTAGTAGGTTCTTCTAGGCTAAGTACCGCTTGTGGATATCCGTTACGGTCATGCCCAGGCCCGAGTCCGACGAGGGACTCCGTCCGGTGGCAGCTAATATTTCCAAATCGTCGGATGTCACCTGTTGGGGAACGGAACGGAATGGTACGGAATGGAACGATACGAAAACGAAACGAGCGATTTGGATACGTTTTGCAAACGAATCAGAGAGCGAGTGAGATAGTGACAGTGACAGTGGGTGAGAGTGAGAGGGGTTTCTGATCCAGGCTTTGGTAGATCACTACTCAGCACAGACAGAGACAGCGAGAGAGAAAGAGACAGAGAGAGAGAGAGGCGAGAGCGAGACAGAGATAGTGGCTGGAGAGCGAAAAAGATTTAGAGTGTTTGGGGTCTTGGTGCATTCTGACATTCGATTGATATATATATCGAATGGTTTCTATATGCATATATCGGTGCTGGTTCTGTGTGACTGTTCTTAGTTTCTTGGTTATCCTTTTATAGGTGCACTTTTCGGTGTGTGATTACATAGGTTCGATTCGATATGGTACAATAATTTTGCTTATGTCTAAAACAAGAGTTAAAGATAACTAAGCTGATCTAAGATTACTTCGATTTGAATATATCCTGCGTATGGTTTATTTACAAAAACAGTTGGCAAGTCTTTTGGGATCAACTGTACCTTCCCAGAGTTTCGTTGTTGGTTTCGAATTTGTTTCGTTTTCAGCCTAATTTACAATGTCCACAGAGACCTTTATTTACCTTGTTCTTACTGCTAAAAATTGTGTTGAACTCTTGCCACTACAAAGTAAGTAAAGCTGTAAATGTTTGTGTTGTTGATTTTGGAAAAAATTGACATTCGATTTTTGTTGTTTCTGTTTCGCGTTGTTTGCAATTTGAGTTGCCAAGGTTCGAATCGAAAGTAAGCGAGTTCCGAAAGCTGTCTCGACAGAGAAATAGGAAAATAACATGCAAGTTTATTGGGAAATGAAAGAAGCTCTAACTGGTTTCAAGTTGGGTGGCTAAAGAAAAACATCAAGTGTGTTGACTCGTTCATCAATTAAACTACAAGTTTTGTTTTGATTTTCTTTTCTTAGTTTCTTTTTATGTCGAGTGTTATTTGTATTTTGACTACAGTTGAAACAGATAAATTAAAGTAAAAGTTACAAACGTACAGTGACAACAACAATTTTCAACGACAACAGCGAGAAGAGAAATATATACTAAACAATAAACACTTTATAGGCGAGTAAGTAGTTCTTTATAGACTTTATAGGATAGTTGAGACAGTTGATAGGCCGCAGATAACATATAGTAGCTTGGATACATGCTCAGTGTGGGGCTAGAGGAGAGTCTCTCTCTTAACTAAGTGTATATAGTGTCTGTGTCGTAGAATAAATCTTCTAAAAAGCTTACCGGCAAATCACGTGCGGGGTCTCCCTTACGCTGCAAGAGATAATGCGGATTTACAAGGATATGGAACTGGGAGGGATTTGTCCTTGCTCTGCTTACCCTGTGCCTGTCCACGCTGTAAGGATCGCGCTCCCTGCGATAGACCAGCTCGTCGTATCGCGTGCGATCCTCGGGGAACACCAGTTCCCGTATCTCCGTCACTAGCGTGTGCTGGAAAGGGACGGAAATCTGAGTTTAAGCCATATATATTTATAAATTTATACACCCACCTTCTCGTACGTATCTAACATCTCTAATAAGACGGCAACAAAGGCATCTATGGTCATTGCTTTCGCACTATACTCGGCGATATAGTAGGAAAGGCTTGCAAAGTGATGACGGGGCAGCAGAGAGCGCGCCTTCTCCTCCACCATGGTCGCAATCTGACCTTTTCGGCGTGCTCTGTGGAGTCACTGGGGTTAGGTGATATCCCAAGGATTGATAATTAGAAATGACCCACCTTGTGCCCGTTGGACTATAGGCATCCCAGGGCTCCATTTCGATGGAGGTACAGGAGTGCGGCACCTTGCCCACGTCCCGGATCACCAGCGACATGCGTTTGTGGTACTTCAGCTGACCCACCGCCTCGTCGTGCGTGACGTCGAGGAAGGACTGCCCGTTGACCTCCAGAATCTCGTCGCCGATCATCAGTCCAGCCCGGTCGGCCACGCTGTCCTTGTCCACGCCCGTGACGAAGATGCCCAGGCCGTACTCCACGCCGCCGCGAATCATCAGGCCCAGGGACTGGCCCGGCTCGATCAGCAGCTCCACTCGCCGTATCCTGGGGTAAGGATGCGAATTAGTTCCCAGCTTGGAGTACATCCCTCACCTCATACTCACCGATCCCTTCGCTCGCTGCGCCTGCCCCCGTACTCCATGGGCGGTGAGGCGGGTCTGCCGTGCCGATCCATCCAGGAGCAGGTCTGGCGGAAGGGCAGACCCGCTCCGGATGCCGCCGCTGCCTGATTCTGCGGATGGAGCGGGGGAGCCATCGAGGCGTACATGGGGTCGCGGGAGGGCGGACCGAAGCCGTGGAGCGGGGCGGCCGAGTTGAGCGTGGGCGGGGCGCGGACCGTCATACTGATTTGACGTGACGATTTCAATATCTGCACACATCTCTGCGTTAAGAAAAAATGTGGCAATAGAAGAGACACAAAGAGAGGACAGATGCGAGCAAAACGGAACGAACCAACAAGAAGAACGTAGAGGAATAGAGAGAGAGAAAGAGAAAGAGGGGAAAAGGAGCCAAAAGTACCGAGAAAGAAATTAAGGGGAAAGTGAACCAAATGAAATGATATTCGGTGGTAATTGCCGACAAAAAACGTGTACGGAAAGTGTTTGCGAAATTGTTCCCCAAAAATTATTAATTAACTTTAATTGTGGGCGTGTCCGCAGCGTTCGTCGTTGGCCTTTTTTTGCGGTTGCGTTTGCTGTCAGTGTCTGTGTCTCCCTGTCTGTGTTGGCCACATTTTGCTGTCATTATTTTAATTGTTTCTGACCAAAAAACTAATGTGAGAATGTGCGCAAAATTGTGTGGGCCCCAGGACTCGGAGTGGGTCTGGTGGCAGGTGGCAGGTGGCAGGTGCGGATGCTGCGTGCGAATCCCCCCCGGTGTTGTGACCCCTCCTCTCCCGGAGCCTTATTTTTCCGGTCTGTGGTTGGGTTTTAGCCCAAAATGCACATATTCCTGTTGATTAGCCGGGCTGTGTGGAGTAAGCCATTGCGGTTTTTATTCTGCTTTCAGCTTGAAACTCCTTTTGCATTTTGGATTTGATTTTAAAGTCCTCAAAAAGTCATGTCAACTTAAACTTTGAATTTAAATAAATCGAAATAAATGAAAATAAATCGAAACAAATAGCAATAACCAAGGATACTGTGTACACAAAACAATGCGGATACAAAATGCGACTAGTCTATTGCCAATTTTTTCTCAGTGTATATTTGTATTAGTGTAGTATTGAATTCATTTCATGTATGTTTCGTATTTGGTTTAGTAATATTCATACACAACTGTATCAAGTGCATAAAGATTTATATACTCGTTTAGGAAACAACTACGAAAAATCGCTCAGAGCAGGCGGCAATCGATATGGGGGATATATCCACATATATATATTTGCATTTCAGCTCATATTCCATGCCTGTGTGTGTGTCTGTTTTCAAACAAGTTCTGTCCAAAATGGTTAAAGTTTAAATTGGCAGAAAGCGTGAGAAATGGCACACCATGTGCCAGGCTCCGACCATCCCTAAGCCTCGTCTACTGCCAAGTAATATGCATGGCCAGGAATTATATTGACTATCATAACGTGTCACATAAAATATTCCACAATAAATTGACTTTCGTTGTTAGAGGCAGCTGCCACTGGAGGGGCGCGGGGCGAAATCCTTTTCTTTTGGTTACTCTGTCAAGTGTCGGCCATAAAAGGCGATGTGGCCTACTGAATGCCTTCCCACAACCTTATTTATATATATATTATATATCTAAACATATCGGCCTGTGCGCATATACATATGCTTGATGGATAGAACCCCATTATGGGCAACTATTAAGGACCAGCGATTGACAAACTGAAGCTGCCGATACACCCAAGACAGCCCGGCTAGAAAATCGCATTAAAAATCAATAAAGTGTACAATAAAATTAGATATTTTTTGATGGAAGAAAAAGAAATTTGACATGGCTGTCAGGGTTGAGGGAGAGCTAGGCCCAGAGGAAGAGAAACCGAGGGAAAAGGTCTCAGATGTGGAGATTCGATAAGGGTTTCCCAGAGGCTTTTGCAGCCTTATAAGTTTTAAATTTATTTATGGGAATTTATGGGAATTTATGAGAATTTATATAAATTATTTCGAATCGATAAGAGAAGTGTTTTATGAGCTTGTTTTTGTCATCGTTTCGTAAGACTAATTTATATTGCTTTGTTTTTATTACACTAGCATTTCTTTAAAGGTATCACCAATAATTTCCTCGATTAAATAATTAAAGTATCCCCTAAATAAGTCCCCTATGAAATTCCCAAAATAAGCAATATTAAGGACGTTATTCCAGCTAAATGCCCAACAGTCATTCAACCGAAAAAGAGACGATTAAAAGTGTCAATCAATATTAATTTGCAATATAAATATCTTGGGGAACAATACACAGTGATGCTTGTTTCCCCCCCAAAATTGCTGCATGCTCTGATCGATTTATTTCAAAGTATAGATTAAACATTAGCTACTACAAAGTATTTAATAAAGATATATAAAAAGAGATTTATTTGAATGCTAGGAAAATTGCAAAAGAGATGCTCACCTTCAGCGCCTCCTCGTGATTGATTGAGGTGAAGGGGGTGCCGTTCACCTCTAGGATTGTATCACCGGGTCGCAATCCGGCGCGCTCGGCCACCGAATTCTCCTCGATGCGTGAGATGTAGACGCCTAAGCCTGCAAAGGAGGACGAGGGAGGGGTTGGAAATCAATTAGCAGCCAGCTCACACATTCAATTTTTAATAAAAGTAGCCCCCACATCCACTTCCCCACTCGTGGGCCTCTTTTTTTGTCGATGTTTTTTCATTAAGCCCCCACCAGTAGGCAGCGGATGGAGTGCGGCAGCCATTTTATGTTTAATTTATAAAGCACGTGAGTGTGTGTGTGGTGGTGTGTGTGTGTGAGTGTGCACAATGGCGTTGAAGAACACAGAAGGCAGAGAGGGAAAGGGGGAACCCAAGAGAAGCTTGCATACGGGGGCAACTTAAATAGATTTTTATCGATTTTAAAGCCGTCCGCATATTGCAAACTAAAAATAAATTCTACGGCAGGAAATGGGAATGAAGAAAAGGCAGCACACAGACAGAGGGCAGAGGGAGAGAGAGAGAGGGAGAGGGGCAGGGGGAGCGGAAGGAAGAGCTGGTTAGCCAAAAAGGTAGTCAGGTGCAAAATGCACTTGGAAATGTCAAAGCTGCTGGCGGTTTGTCACACACCAACATGCTCACGCCAATACACGGGGAATACACGTGGCTACACGGAAGGACTACGGACGGATGGACACATGGCTCAGTTAGGGAGAGACATGGCGAAAGGGGAAGGGTAAGGAAGAGGGGCAGAAAAGCGGACAGGAACAGCCACCCGGACAATAAAATGAAATTGAAAACTAAATTGCACGTAAGAGCCTCCCGGAGAAACCAAGAAGAGCCATCAGCCAAAACCGACTGGGCGTGACTTGGGATCAAACGGCAAAGGGGGCGCGGCCCACGACAGATTGAAAGGGGGCAGGGGAGAAGGGTAACCGAATGCTCAGGTATTTTCTTTGCTGCCAAAGAGGGTGAAGCTACTACCCCTTGGTTACTAATGTCGTCATTTCATCTACATTATTATATTCCCATGTTGCAGTTTAAGTGGGACTAGTTTAAGTTTGCTTACAACAGCTGCAGTTGAAGTAATTCTCCTTGCAAATGGTTGAATAATTAAGTTAAATGTTTAATCTGGAGCCTGGTTTGCTCTTATAACTATCTAACAGCTTGTTTACTATGTAGGTTCCTTTTACAAAAGGAATTGTGTCAATACCATACAGCTGCCAAATAAGCTATCTGACAATTTGCGTTCAGCGGTTTCATTTAGTGAAAGGATTTTGTTTTTAAAAAAATCCATTGTATATTATAGTCTCACCTCTGCCCGAATAGGGAGTGTTTTTTAATGATATTCTCTTGCCAGTTTAATGGCAAGTCCTCGTAATGACTCCTATATTATTATCTTTCTAATGTTTTGAAATATTTTAAGCAGGCAAAAATTCTTAGAAAGACATTTAGTAAATTGTAGCATTTTTTTCTTGATTTAAAATGTAATTTGTCTTAACCTACTGGGTATATACACTCACCCACCCCCCAGCCTCCTATCCCACCCTCTCCTCAGTCTTACCTGAGTCTTTGCCTCCTTTGACGCAGATGCCGAAACCATGATCGATTTGCTGGTCGCGCGACATGGACACGGTTCGCGTCGTAAGTTCGTGGATGTTTGGGACACTGCGATCCCTTTCCCGCTCTCGATCCCGATAGATCTGAAAAGAATAACATATAAATGTCATACTTATATCTCAAATACAATAAGATTTGAGTATCTAGAGCATCTCTCACCTGGTGGGTGGTGGAGGGCGGACTGCTGGCCGGGCTCCGTCTGCCGGTGCGATCCCGATCCCGCGTGCCGCCGTTGCTGAAGTGATAGCTACTCGTAGGAACTGATGACGACTGCGTGGCGCCGAACATGCGCAGCACCTGCTCCGGCGAGATGGGTCGCTTCTTATTCCCATTGCTGCTCGAGTGCTGCTGGCCGCCTATGGAGCGGCCACTGGCCGCCGTCGAGGTGGGCAGGGTGCCCGCCGTTCCGGCAGCCATGTGGCTGGCGGGTGAGGAGCTGAGATAGGCGCTGCCACGTCCTGGCAGCGAGCCGCCCTTGGTGGGCACGCCCGCCGAGTTGAAGTAGTAGTGCGGCGAGTGGGGTCGCTCGATGATCGTGTATGAGGTGCCCGGCGGCGAGTAGTACAAGCCGCTCCTGCCGCCAGCTCCGCGCAGCGAGCTTGTGCTGTTGCCCACACGGGAACCCCCGGCCGCTGCTGCTGCTGCTGCTGAGGATCCCATGTAGGGTCCGCTGCCCGGCGGCGGACTGATCATGCCGAAGGCCAGGCCAATGTCCTCCGCCTCGAAGCTGCTCGGCACCGCTCGGTGGTGCGAAATAAGGCCCCCCGATCCGCCCGTAGGCACGCTCGAGGACGACTGTGTGGCTCCCAATGTGGGACCGAGGCCCAAACTGGCGGCATTCGAATGGTATCCGTAGGGTCGGGCACTCCAGCGCGAGGGTCCAAGATCACAGAGTTCGGCATAGTCGTTGCCAGCTGCGCTCATTGTCAGGGGGTCGCCGTCGTATGGAATGCCACTGCCCCCAAGGCGCATTACACTGCTGGAGCTGTAGGGGATAGGGGATTATTGGATTATTGGATTATATATAAAAAAAAGTATCCTGTATTCTATATCCTGTAATAGCTAGACTTCCTAACAGTTCGAATAGCTTATAATATCAGAGATTACTGCTGCGTTCCTTAAGCCACTTATGGCGCGCAGAGATTCCCCATAATGCCAGTGGCCTTATCCACGCTCCTCAATGGTCTGCGATCAACCCCAACCCCTGGCAACAGGAGCAGCCCATCCGGAATTGGGTTAAAACACCCGCTCAGCCCGCAATCCCTCGGAACAACTTTTGTTTGCGTACGCAGCCCGCTAAGCCGCAGCTCAGACTGAGCGCCACATTCGGTGCAAACAATGGCTTAATCTCCAGAGTCATATGGTGTTCTCCTCCCTCTACCCTGAACCCAGTGAAAGCACACACAGCACACACACACTCATCTGCGAAATCAATGGGAACTTATGCCCCGTGCTTCATTATTTATGTGCCAACTTTGGTTGGCAAAACAAAAACAGGTTAACACAAAGGCAGAAGCTCCTCCATGTGCCACGTGCTCCTCCTCATCCCCATTTCCATGGCCCCGGGGGGGTAGTTCCCTTGCCCCATCCCCACGCCCCCGCCTGTGACGCGGGGGACAGCGGGGCTGCTCTCATAAATAGTTGAAAATTGCCGTGCTCACACATTGGCACTCACTTAGCCATGGCCCTGGCACGCCGCGCTCCGTGCACATGAGAGCCATTCAACGCCACTGGCCAGAAAGTATTTGCAATTTTCCCCTTTTCCCCAAATTTCCTCCCTCACCCCCCTCCCTTCCCGGATGAAACCCAAAATGGAGCTAAACACATATGCATTTATCGATCAATTGTTGGCGATGGCTAATCAATGACACCGACTGCACAGAATATTTACAGCCCCAATAAATCGCACAGCGAGCTTTAAAAACATAATCAGAGACCGGAAATGAATACCCCAACAGGCAGCATATGTAGCACAGTGTGATGTTCAGGTCACGTTTATCAGCCATCAAGGATATATTGTTCTTTTCACAAAGTTTTCGAGTCTGTATATCAAATGGTGGTTTAAAGTATGAAGTGGCAAGACCTTGGTGTTATCAATAAAATGGGATTTAAAAAGAATTTTGTAGGTAATAATTATTTGGAAATTATGGTAAAATTAATTAATAATTAATAATTCATAATTAATAAATAAAATTAAGTTTTTCTGGCTTTCTATGAGCAACAAAAAAGTTGAAGAGAAAGTTGAAATTTTTTAAATAAGCCAAAATGTAAATAAGATTCCACTTCAAGGTCTACAAAGTTAAGTGGAATTAAGTGGAATATAAATTATCACTGCTAATAAATCAAATTAAATGTGTTTTCCACTGTCAAAACCCATACGAGTTGAAGAGAAAGTTGAAATTTTTTAAATAAGCCAAAATGTAAATAGGATCCACTTCCAAGTCTACAAAGTTAAATGGAATTTAGAAACCTATTAAAAAGATATCACTTCGTGTGTGATAAATTATCACTGCTAATAAATCAAATTAAATGTGTTTTCCACTGTCAAAACCCATACGAGTTTCAAACGAACTGAAAAATATATCAATTTAGTAAACTTGGAAAGGGCCATAACTTTTTAACAGGCCGTCGAATTCAATTAAAAAAAGTTGGTCATCGGTTATGCCAATAAAAGTAGCATCAAAGCCATAAACGAAGTGCTGGCCGCTTAATCGAGTGCGAGAATAGCAAATAAGTTTCGAGTGCTCAAAAACTCGAGTGTGTGCGTGTTTTTTATATTTTCTGTATGACTTTGTGGAGAGGTAGGTAAGTTGTGGGTGTGTTGGGGGAAATCCTGGAAAAGTGCACTTTCAACTAAGCGCTGCTGAAGAACAAAGCGCCGGCCAATTTGGTTTGACGCTTAAGCGCACTTAGCGGTCGACCATTGGCAAACACAAACACAGACACGGCAACAGCAAACAGGACACGCCAAACACGCACACACAGACACAGTAACGCACACAGAGACACCTTTGCACGTAATGGCTGGCAATTGTGCTTACGTCTAACAAGCAGCCAATAATGTCCTTTTTGATTTACCGATACACATTTGCATTTCTTTTTAGCCACACAACAAATTGGCAAGCAGACGCCATTACAAATGAGCCACACACACACTGGCCCACACCACACACACTGGCACACTCACACTCTGACACAGTCGCAGGACGAGCCAATGTATTTTGTATAAATATCAATAAGAAGCATCAGCAGAAGCTTCCCCATATAATATACATATACATATGACAATAAATTTCTCTGTTCTTTCCTCTCACTCTCTCTCCCTCTCGCGTTGTTTCTTTTACACTTTTTTCTCTCTATTTTATTTTATTCTATTTTATTTATTCTTCCTTTTTGTTCTTGTTGCTGCCTTGGCTTTGTTAGAGAATAAACGGCAAAAACAGCATGCTCCAAACGTATTTACTCATGACCTTGCTAAAACAAAGCCAGCAGCACTCGCACCCTGACACTCGCACACTCGCACTGCCGCACACACACTCCCACACACACACACACACATTAAGGGACCGCACACCCAACACAACCGCACTTGCCGCCGCTTGGCGTTGGCGCTTTGTCACAAGGACATTTTTCATGTGCGCAATGTGACATTTTTCGGAATTTGCTAGTCTGACTCTGGTTTGTGCCAGTCGAGCCCGTTGAGAGTGCATAGATGCACCGTGGTTCGGAAACGAGTTCCAATCGATTTTTTTTCTTTAAATACATTGTAAATAAATAAATCTTACAAACAGTAATTGAAAATAGTAAAATAAACAAAAAACGAATTATAATTACAAATAGTAAGATTCATTTATATAAGATTTGTTTATCTAAGTATAATTTATCTTACAAAAAGTAAGTTTTTCTAAGCAAATTTCAAAAGTTACAAAAATAAATATTAAATGTCAAGAACTATACATATAAATAAATAGACTTTCTTTTAGCTGAGGCTGTTAATATTTAATTTGGTATTTCCTTTACAGTGATAATGAAATAATTATTTCAAATATTGGTGATTTATTATTATTATTGTTCTTATTTTTATTGTAATACCACATACAATTTCCAATTCCTTCCGGGTATTCTTTCTTTAACATAGATTCAGTTTATTAGCTAATTTATTAAATTTAATTTTGTTATTTGATGTGATTTCTGATAGGAGTTGGTTTTGATAGGTTTCAGAAATAATGGTGATTTAACTTTTTACTTAACCTACATCTACATGAAAAAGCTTTTAACTTATTAAAACTATATTGAAATTATTAAATATTATTATTATTTAAAGTTTAAAGTCTTGCTATTTAAAGTAGATTGATTTAATTATATCCCAAAACTCAAAAGTCTTGGATTTAATCGAACTAAACCCACGGTTCAAGGTTCCAGCTCTCCTTTTTTGTCTGCTTCCAGCAGCTGGCACTTTTTTGTAACTGTAACTGTTTCGCTGTTGTCACTGCCCGTCGCCCTTTGCCATTGCCCCTGCTCCTGTGCCAGTCCTGCCCTCTGCCACAAACCTGGCCTACACTATGGTTTTTTTCTGTTGTTTGATTTGAAAATGAGTTTTGTATATTGTTCACTCCAGTTTTTATGGCACTCGAGCCTAGTCAGTTTGCATGTTGCATGTTTTAGCTGACTCTGTCTGCACAGAGAGAAAAATAACTGGAGCATGACAACAATAATATATAAATAAAAAACATATATATGTTGTTTAGAAATTTTTACAGATATCCTTAAGTAATTTAGATTGTCTGTCAAATATTGTAATTTAATGAAATAATTTATTCATATTTTATTTTCCCGTGTAGAGTCCTGCCAACGGTGTCTTGTAACGTCCTTTTTGGTCCAATGCTCGACTGCAATTGTCGCATTTGTTGGTTTTTGTTGTTTCGAGTTGTTTGCATTTTCAAAATAATTGCTGAGCACATTTCGATGTTTGAATATTTGCATGCCAAACAGAAACACAGGCACACACACACAGCTGTTCAAGGAGAAGGAGTGCCAGTGCCCTCAAATGTATGCTATGCGAAAGAATTTATTTCAGCGCGAAACCCCTTTCGCCCGGCATTAATAATTGATGTTTAATATGCGGCCGCCATTTAAGGTTCAGCTTTTCAAGTGCGCTTAATAGTTGCCAGAGGCATATTAAAACATTAACCAAAGCTACAGCTGAATTTCGCTAAGGCCCCGAGCATTCATCAACGTTCATCATCATCTACCCTGCCTTTTTTTTCTGCTGTTCCTCCTTTCACTTTCACTTTTTTTGGCGGTAAATTTCTGGGGAAGTAATTATGATAAATGCAGGATATACACGAGTGAGGACGGCGTTTGCCGCTGCGGCATGTCGAACTTGTAACTGGGTTAATTGCGCGTAAATAAAAGGAAGGTAACGCACACACACACACACAGGCACGCGCGCGCAGGGGAACATGTGTCTTGCCCATTTCCCATTTCCCGTTTCCGGTGCTGTCAATAAATCTTGAACGAGATCTCCGAGCAAAGACTTGAGTTACGTGACTTTCCCTTGTTTACTCAACGCATGGAAATATGTGCATTTTCATTTTATTCACAAACTCAGAGACTGAGAGACTCGGAAACTTGGAAACTGGTATTCTTATTAAGCTGGTGATAAGCCAGAAAATGCAACGTGCTGATTGCCAAATGGAGAATGAAATATGAGGGATGAAAGAGATACGCTCTTGGCACTTCGGCATGCAAAATTCTTATGAATAATTTCATTAAAATGCGAATTCGTATATTTAAATTGCATGCACATAAATCTCTTTGAAATTAATTTCAAGCTGAAATGAATTTGTGTTGTTTTATTAACAGTTCAACTTTAGTTTGTTTTATTTGGGTCTTTGTGTGCATGCATCCTTGTATGCTTTTCAACTTTGCTACATAAAAGCCAGCTGAAGTGTCAAACCGCAATTAATATTTAATGAACGATTTTATTCGAGAATTTCTGCAATTAGAAATGGCTTCTGGACCAGTTTAAAGAAGCTTAGGAAAGATCTTTAAAGTGTGCAGTTGACGCTATTCAGCCATAATCAGGAATGTCTTGTTTTCAAGTAATTGCATAACCAGTGAGCAAATTCAATTTTCCTCTGGAGCATATTGATTACCCGCAGATGAAAGATAATCCAAGGACACCACCCACTTGACTCCGAACAATGGGCCAGCTCCTGGGGCCAGGACTCGGCTACAGTGACGCGAACAAAGCTCGCACACACATAATGCAAAGTGCACATGTTCATGTATTAATCAGCTCGAGAATGTTGAGGCTCAATTACCGCGGGGAATTTAGTTATTTGAGGGCCCTGTTATACATAAGTAGAGTATCGGAAATCAGGCTTAGATCAATATAGCAATAGATATGCGCCTTAGGCAGGGCAAATGCAAATTAGCTGCAAACTGATTGAGTTGAAGATACTCCTATATGTACTGTTCCTTCTAATGTTTCTCCTCAAGTTTAAGTTTCCTTAGACTTAAAAACCAACTATCCTAAGTCCTTCATACCATTATCAACCTTTTTTTTTGTAAGTATAACACAATCTTAGAGCCCTACACAAATGTATTCAAATGTTAAATTCCACATATCTTTCCTGCTTTTTTCCAGGCTTTTTTAATTTTCTTGTGCCAACACACATCGAGGGTGTGGTTTTTCTTAAGAATATCTTCCCGAAGCGTCACGTAGACGGCGAGAGGCAAAAACGCAAAAAGAAAGAAAATCTGTTATAATAAGATATGCACAAATGCACATGCATAAGTTAGGGAAAACCAAAGAAAAAGCGCCCCCCGAGAAGTCCGAACCGAGGAAAAGGTACGACAAACCAGACCCGAAAGAGGGACAAACCAAGTTGACTTACATGTCAACTATTGATTTTTTAATTAAATATTAATGAAGCACGAAGAACGGCAGCAACAGCAGCAAAAATGGCACAAAACACGCTCGACAGAGAGAATAAAAAAAACCGAGAAATGGAGGTGAAAAGTCGAGCAGGGAAGTGGAACGCCTTCAGGTATGCTTCGAAAAAAAACATGACACACAAAGAAGGGTAGCAGCAGGTGAGCTAGCACAGGTATACGAAATATACGAGCAAATTACGAATTTTTAATCACACGTCGCGTTTGTTATATAAGCGGGAATATCAGGTCCCCACCAAGCCCAACGGAAAAAAATGTGTAACGTACGAAAAAGCGAACAGAAATCAAATAAAATAAATATGCAAAGCGTCGTCTCGCTGTCCCCCTGCCCGCAGCGAGCCCCTTTCCCAGCAATATTCCCCTATTTTGAGTAGGTCGTCTATGCACAGACACGCAACTACACTGGGAGAACAGGCAGACATTTAATATTTCTATGCTTTTAAATATCCCTCTTGTTATTATCCCTGTTTCTATACAGACAAGATGCATTCCCTGTCCCAACTGAGCTCCCCATTCTCTGTAATCCCTCGCAGAAAGGGAAGTAAAAAATTAAAGAAAAATTAAAGACTACAAACATACTTAGTTGAGGTTTTCTCTATGTGCAAAACCGGCGCAGAGGCAAAAAAGTAGGAAATGTGTGGAAATGTAAAAGGCAAATGAAACTAACTCGGGGAAGGGTGTGTGTGTCTATGTGTGTGCCAACGAGAGACAGGACAGCCAGGACAGGCTGGCATTTCCTACAAAACGCCGAGCAGCATTTTGTCCAGTCACGAAAAGTTTGGTCTCGGGCGAAGTAAAACAAAAAACTGAAACAAAAAACAAAAAGGAGCAGGTTATAGACACACGTACCCACCGCCACCGAATGGCGGGAGTTCAGTTCAGGTTAGCAAAGAAGCACTCGAGTCGACAAAGTCTCAAGTTGAATGAAGAACTCACGCAACCTGGCCAGCAAACACACGCACACAGGCAAGGAGGTCCTGCAAACACGTTATGCCGGGCAGGAACGGAATTCCAGTTGTTTTCCTTGATGTCGTTTGCCATGCTTACGATGTTGCTGGGACTACAAAATTGGTGCATTTGAAAATTGAAATTTATGACGGGAATTAATAATCATAAATACGAGGGCAACCAGACGCTGACAGTGGGGATCACACAGGTAACATGTCCTGACCTGGGCAAGGGAATTACCAGGCGATGTATCTCAATTATGAATCAATTGAACCAAGGCCTGTCATTTATCCGTAGTCGGCCTTTAAGTCAGAGGGATGGAAAGTTTGCACTCACTGCTCCCAGTATTCATTAATTTTCCCATAAATCTCCTTTCGGAATATTTCACATAATTCGGCTTGCCAAACTGCAGCTCATAAGCCCCTTAATTATTGTGTCAGCTAACTGAAAGTTAATAAACCACCCATTGTCATGAAAATGAAATCCAAAAATAAACTGCCAGACCAAATGGGGCCCGAGCCAAAATCAATAATAAATACATAAACAGGCCAAACAATGGGGCCAAAAAGAGAGAGAGAGAGACAGTCACACAGTGAAGACAATGCCGCGATGAGCAATGGGAATACTCTACGATACAAGTCGGAAAATAAACGAATTTCTCTATAAGCAAAACCTATAAATTTATTCTGTTCTTATATATTCCTATATTTAAATATTGTTCTCTCAGAGGGTCCTTTAAAATAAGTTAAACAAATTATCTCTTAAAATTCAGGAAAACCCCGCACTGTAATAAATAATTCAGCATTTTATCAGAGTCATCATAATCGCTGAATGGCGTGGGATAGCACCCAGACCAGACCCTGCGTAGGCCCCGCCACAAATAAGGATAATAAGCCAGCAATTAGTGTCACCGATGGAATTGCTGAAGCCTCAAAGCGAAACATGGCCTAAAGCCAAAGGCAAGAAACCCATTTAAAGCAATTTTCCCAGGGTTTGGGCGTACGAGGAGCCACACAAAAAAAAGGTTAAGCGAGGCTCTCGCACAGACGCAAATCTATTATCCTTCATCCCTTTTAGCTTTCACGGCAGAAATTGAAAAAAAAAGAGAAATAAAAATAGAAAAAAGAGTGGAAAGGCAGAAAAGTTGCAAGGACAAATCGCAATTCCAGTTTTATGAATATTTTTATGTTTGCCCATGGAAAACTACTGAATGGTGCTCGCTTTATCAAGACCTCCTTTTTGGGGCGCCAAGTCCTGCAATCAATTCAATGGCTGGAAGGTGGAAGAAACTTTCTTAATACAAGATACTTAAAGGACTCGCACAGAAAGACAGAAAGAGGACGGAGTCGCACATTCAATTGCCACCTCGTGGCAAAGGATATTCCATTTACAATGTGTGCGCCGAGGCGGGGCCGTGCGTCCTGGCAAGCTCAAACCAAAAGTATTAAGTGAATTAAGAGGAAAACTTGCCACATTTCTAAGGACACCCCCTTACCGTGCAGTGCGTCCTCCATCAAGGTTAGCCCACTTAATGAGCTCTTGAAGTGTTCAAGTTTGAGTTTGCTAAATACCTACACACATACGTACATGCGAGGGCCCGAACAAAAAAAGGATTATTTGATATGGCAGCCCCGCCTCCCTCTTAACGATTTCCTCACAATCCCAGGATTGACTGACTGGACACCTGTGCGTGGCCCTGCCTCCCTCCACCCCCTTAGGCACCCAGAGCCAGGATTGATTGTTTGTGCCACCGAAAACTAAACGCAGGAAGGGCTCGGCTCGACTGGGTTTGCTTTAGTTTGGTTTGGTTTGGGCCACTTAATGATTGCCAGACAAAAAACTGCGGATATATGTAGGTGCCTTTGGGGAATGTCGAGCGAGGGGGTGTCGCCCACACCTTGACATAGCATAAAACAATTATTGGAATTTCTTTCTCTCACCTTAGCGGTCGATTGCGTAGTAGGGTTGGGCCATGGGCTCTGTTTATGATGGCCGTAATTAAAGTTGCGGCACCGGAAGGAGTCGCGTAACCTCAAATCGATGCCAGATGTATCAGCAATAAACTTGTTATGGATATTCAACTTAAGCAAGGACTTTAATAGGATTTATTTAAGTTGGGTTTCTTGGGGGAAAAGAAAGCTATTTATATTTTAAAGTGCTCTTTATTAAAACTAAAATAATTAAAAAATACCAATAAATAATTTAATAATTTCAGAAAATAAATTAACAGCGTTCTGTCACAATTACTCTAAACTTTAACTCAAACTAATACCAAATAACAATAAAAACTGTCGGAAACTTAACACTTTTAATTGAAATTTTTGAAACTATAATGTAGTTTAGATTTTCATTAATAATTTCTTATTAATCACCTTAATAGCTTTCTATTTTCCCAGTAATTCGCAATTGTCTCCCTTAGAACCCAACCCACCTTGACCCACAATTTTAGGGCACCTTATCGTTTGCCCAACTAAAACCATTATTAACGGCAGAGTGTCAACAACAAAAATTCGAGTGAGATATTAATAACCTAAAAACACAAAAAACACATTCGTGGTTGACACTTGCCGGGCACATGGGCTGAGTAATAACTATTTAATGAGTTTGTGTCACAGCTCGGCGCTGTAAGGGAGAACTGAGCTACTTGGCCATGAACCAACACCCAGCCAAGTGAGTGCCAACTGCCGTCATCGGTAGAACATTTCCATCCACACTGACGGCATTTAATTAAAATTTGCGCCTAATTAATTGCCGAAAAGCGGAAGCGCACAGCCTGGCAGGACATTGGGAGCGAGCTAGCGAGACAATGCGGCGTATGAGTGATATTTGCCTATTAGCACGTGCCGCTGTTTGATTGGCGCTCAGCGTTCACTAATTGAAAATGAAAATTTGATTTTTGGCATTTCTGTGGTCGACCGAGTTTAATTTTTCCGCTTGCATGATTGATTTTTACGGCAGAATTTCTACGAATTGTGCATGAATTATTATTATTATTATTGCGCAGCCTCGCTCTCGCTCCCTCTTTGGGTTGCCCAAAAGTATGTTGCATTCTCGTTGCTGTCCGCTTCATTTTTCGGCACGCAGCTATCGTTTTTGGTTTGCATAATTGATGGCTGAGCTTTTAATTGAAACTGAGTTGTGGTTATTACGAGTGTAAGTGGAAAGTCGAACGGGAAGGGAGGCGGTTCGCGTAAAAATTTATGCAAATTAAGACTGCACCGAGGGCGGTTGCAATTAAAGGCAAATTGTAGCGTGAAGAGCAGAGAAAAGGAATAAAAGTGCTGTAATTGAAGAGCGTTTGAAGGGTGCGAGTGGCGAATGCTGCTTGAGATAGGGAAGAACTGAGGCGTGTCCTTGAAGGCGAGAATGGCTTTCGGGCAAGGATTTTATACTCAATTGGAGGAATGCCACCTTAATTATTTGGAGAAACTAGTCAAAGAACTAGTGGCAAAGATTGAAATAGGACTATGCTAGGAAGTGTTGAGGAGGACTTCCTTTTGTTATTATAGAGGTTAGCAGTATTTTAAGCGACATTTCGCAATTTAAATTTAATTTTGTCTTTGTTTTATATATACACCTAAAGAAGAATATTTAGAAAAAGAAACAAATTAATAATTTTAAAAGTTTTCTTCAGTTTTCTTTTTTTCTTTCAAACATTCTTCTTTATACATATTCATATTTTAAAGTAAAAGGCTTTTTAAGTATTCAACAATTTATATAAATTCCGAAGAATTTAATAAATATTGTTGTAAGTTTTAGTAAAAATAATTTAAACAAGGAAAATATACTCAAACAATTAAGCCAAACAGTAGCTAAAAGAGGTTTTTAATTTTGTATAAGGCTCATACTTCCTGTATTAATTCCCCCCTTCTGGATTTTAGTTAATAATTCCAAGAATTTTTTTCTTATTTATAAATCCGCATACTCCCTTTGAGATAATAGGTGTCAAAAATTACCTGCAAAACATATTCATTCATCCATTCTATTTCTCTGCTGACATATTCTCAACTTTCTGCACAGCAAACACATCCGAACTTATCGCCCCATTCAAAACTCTAAACACAATGATTTATTATGCGAGCATCACAAGTCCTTTCACTGCTTTCTACATATTTGAGCCTTATCTGTGTGTGTTCACTTTTCGGGTTGCATGCTCACCTGTTTGGAATTCTAAGGATACATTAAAACTGCCGTTGCTGGGGCCTCTCTGTCTCTCTGCCTGTGTGTGAGTCTGTGTGGCCACCACCAGCAGCGGAGTCCGTGGCCAGTGTTTGCTGGAGGCTCCTATTGAATTGATTGCGACAGGACCGGACGCTGGTCCTGTCCGCAACACAGTTGTTGTCCCGCTGCCGCGCTTCCTGCGCCAGTCAGCTGATGCTACTGACGTTCCCTCTGCTGCTGCTGCTGGTGCTACTGCTAATGCTGCTGTTGCTGCTGCTGTTGCTGCTGCTGCTGCTTGTGGCATGCAAAAAGTTTTCCCTTTGAGTTTTTCCCAGCGCCGTTGTCCGCTTGTCCGTCCGTCCGTCCGTCTGTCACTTTATGCGCTTCCTGCCTCTCGATGCCGCCACGTTGTGGCGAGAGTGAAAGTATTTCCTCCTTTGTTGTACTTTATCGTGGTGAGTTCGCGAGCAGGACGCCCTCCTGTCCCCACTTTCTCTCTCTCTCTCTCGGGCCAAGCTCTGTCGCTCGCTCTCTCCGTTAGAAGAAGAGAGCTAAGCCCATTTTCTGGTTGAGTAAATTTTTGAAATATATTTTGCTTGAGATTCTGCAGAGTAATTCCAACACTTTTTTAATACGAATTTATATATCCAAATATATCATATATATTTATTTTTTGTTTTTATTTGCAGGGACTTGTAAGCTAGAGCTGGGTAATACTCCAGAGCTCTATATTAGTTTATATCGCGACCGAGGAATCCGATTCCGAATTTCGGACTGGCGACTCCGAATATGGCGCTGTCGTACGTGGCGTTGGATTTGACGTTTTGTGTAATTTAACCTTCTGCCCTACTCTTCTCGAATGCGTCATCGGGAGTCGCGTAGAGTTGCGAGTTCTCGCGGAGTCGCTTATATTTATTTGCTTAATATTTTATTTGGCACCCACACTAGCGCACTAGCGCACTAGCACACTCGCACACACGCACACAAGCGCGCACGCACGCACATTTTGTTGCACATGTTTTTATTATTTTGGGTTTATTAACCATACGCCATGTTGTACGCGAGCCCAGAAGTGCCTCGGGCCTCGAACAGCGAGTCGAGAGCCTTGGCCAGAAGCCTTCAAGGTTATTATTTCCTTGGTGTTTTCCTCAAAAAGTTTCCCCGTTGTTGCCTCCTTTCTTCTTAATTTTTTCTGTTTTTTTTTGTGTTGAATTTAATGAAGAGGACTTCTCTGAGGCCCTATTTCGGCCTGGTCTTGGCTGTATCTACAGGCCCCGTGCATATTGCCAAAAAAAACGAAAATGAAAACGAAGAAACAGAATGTTGGAGGAGGAAAATCGTTTCACACATTACACACAACAACATGGAAGAGCCAGAGTGGCCCTGTCTCTCTCCTTCTTGCGCCTTAGGCTGCCCATAATTGGCGTTTTTCTTTAACTGGCATTTTTAAACACTTTTCCGTTTGGTTGCTTTTGTTTGGTTTTTTGGTCGGATTACTCGGCAGGGGGCCTCTGCGTTTACTTTAATGATTATCCCTTTCTTTTCCACGAAGCGCGATTTGGGCTGCGATTTTTTGTAGTTTCTCCTCCCTCGCTCTCTGCTCCTGTATTTTTCATTTATTTTTTCAGCGGAGCTCCGCGTCCTGACCGTTTGGCTCCACTTTTCCGACGACTTTGGGGGCTTCGCTTTCGCAGAGGCCTCGGCCCAAAAGCTTTCCCCGATTTTGTAGGCTTCCACGCAGACAGAGAGAGGGCTAGAGATTGAGAGCGAGCGAGCGCGAAGGCGAGAGAGGAATCCCCGCCGAGACTGAGTGGCGACGTCCTGGCGAGGTTCGCGCTCTCTGCCTCTCGGGGTCTACAGTTGGAGAAATAATGCTATTAAAGTGCTGGGAATAAATGAGATAGGAATTTTAATTAATAATATTTTGATTTTAAGTAAACTAAAAGTACTGTAACCTTTTGCAGTAATCTTTTGATTACCCCTAAAGGGGGCTTTCCACATTCAATGTTTTATTTTAGTAGTGTAATACAAAAAGTCCTCTGAAATTAAAATTAAAAAACCTTCTGATAAATATATGTATAATAAATACTTTCACCTTTTTTCCCCAGTGCCACTCTCTCTGATTCCGTGTCCTAGGCTTCTCTTGTTGGTATTGCACTCAAAGTTTGCGTTGTTTGGATTTTGTTATTTTAATATTCACTGAGCAGTCCCTGAGCAGGTGGATGAGCGGGGCGAATCGAGGTGAGAGAGAGGAGCTTGAGGGGCTGTATTCTCAGTCTCGTTTCCCGTGTGCTTTTTGAGGATTTCTTTCGTGTAATTGTTTTCGTTACGTTTGTTACGTTTGTTATGGGCACCAGGTCCACATGCACCTAAAATGTAGACGTAATTGTGCACTTGAAGAATTTTCAGATGCGAGCAATGCAATTTCTGTCGGAAAATATGAAATAATTATTTATTTCTACTGGATTTATTGGACTAGTGACTATTAACCATCTCTTGTATAAATTCTGAAACTTAAAATTTAATTTAGAACAAATTTTACATGGGACTTTTATTATTAAGTTAAAGGTTATTTGCCATATATGGAATTATTTATTTATTTCATTATACTTTCCTACATGAATAGTATACATTTTGTAATATATTTAGTAGGATTTAACTAACCATATTTTTAGATTGAAAACATAAAACCTTAAGAATAGTAACATTGTATAATTTTATAAGGTATCGCCTCAAAGAAAATATTTAAATAAAATAATTCCGAAATACAATTGCTTTGTTTCCAATGGATAAATGAGGCTTTCGCCCAATTAAGTATCTGGGTGTAGCCATAAAAGCCATCCAACAAAACCCGCGCCCATCAAAAGCCTCCCCTGAAGCCCCACGTCCCGCTTTCTCCCGAAATCCGCCCCTATTCCCTATCTGCTCCGTCCCTTCTTCCCCACTTTTCCCATTTCCCCAAAGAGAAAGAGAGAGAGAGGCAGCAGGCAGCAAAAGCAACTCACTCAATAGTCCGAAAAGCAAAAGGAAGCCCATCCGCTGGGACCCAAAAAGGACCAGGTAACGGTTGCAGAAAAGCTTTCTCTCTCTCGGAGTCCTCTCTTCTGTTATCTGTCTCTCCCACGCAGAACTCAACACAGCTGGCAAAGGAAACGTCAAAATCGTGTGACAGCAGCACAGCTCTGCGGAGAAGCTGGGAACACCAAGTTTATCTGGTAGCAGAGGTCCGTAACTCTCTCTCTCACTCTCGATGTGTCTCTGGGGAAGCTGTGCCTGAGCCTGTGTGGGTGATGGCGAGAGCATAGGGGGCTATTGGTGTGAGTGAGGGCACGACACGTTGTTGCATTCTCGCCTGCCACAGGAAAAGCGCTCAAAAGAAGGCAACAGAAAAGAAGGGCTTGATTCCTTGATGTTTTTATACACTTGCATGAGGTTTACCTAAAGTTTTCTTATTTTCCTAAATTTCCTATTGGACAGATAGGTTTTTATTATTATTTATTAGACTTAATTAATAAAAGTATTAACATAAAATACATAATTTTAAATTCTAGCAGAAATCATGGTTCTTGGACACCATTTTAAGAGATTTATAAATTCTGATTTCTGTGACAAAATGCATATTTATGGTAGCAAAACTAAGGTAAAGAAAAATGATCAGGATCTCGGGATATAACCGATCTCACTGCCTACATTTCTGTTCATTTTCAATTGATTTCTGATCCACAGAAATGTCCACGAAACTACGACAAATAGATAAGTACCTCCTAGGGTATTCAGGAAATCGTGCATTGCTTTTCCCAAGTTTTCCTTGTTGTATTTTCTTCTTTTTTTTGTGTGGCTGCTTTTTGGTTCGAAGGTTTCGCGTGGTGTCGATGGAAATGTACACGTGCTTTGTACGCTGGTATGCTGTTTGGTCGAGGGACTCGTTAAGGACGAGGGTGTAGTCCTGGGAGGGGAGGGTGGCAGGCTGGGGCTCTGGAGAAGGCCACACTAGACTGTCGTCACGATACTAGTGGGCACCCTCCCACCCTTGCTGGCACTTCTTTTGAGAACTTTCTAATTGAATTTCTTGATTTGACCTGCAATTGTGACCCTGTCTTATCAATTTCACTCGTATGTACTATGTACATATCTGTGCGGGTGTGTGAGCGTGTGTAAGTGTGTGCTGTATGCGAAATTACACCTGTGGTCAAAATAATAAGTACACGAGTATTTGGATTGTTTAAAGTCTCATAAAACTTTTTTAATAAGCCTTAGGAAAAAATCGCTTTTATTTTTAGTTCTCGACCATATACTAGATAATAAAAATAACTAACAAGAGAGTTTTTCATTTCGAACGTAAAGACTGCGATCGATTTTATGCAAAAATCATGAAAACGGGTTGGTCAAAATAATAAGTACAGCCATTCTTCTTAGCCTAGAACGTGAAAAATACTGAATATTTTGCACTTTTTTGTTCTTATTAGTAAACTTATTATAGTTACCAGTATAATAACCCTTATTTTGGACAACTTTCGCCATTCGTTTCGGCCTACTAGCCA
>VNJT01003707.1:0-28910 GCA_008042655.1 Drosophila burlai
TGATCGCGGCATGTGCCAAAGGCGTCCACGCTACGTTTTGATTGTGATTCCGGCTCTGATTCCCATGACATGAGGCCATTTGGCCCAAGTCAACGCCCACTGGTTGCCCACTTTGTTGTGGCCAAACTGATTAAGCACAGCATTTTTGGCTGGCCTAAGGGTTAAGGCCACTTGGGGGTGAAAGTAATGGAAGAATATACATATGTATATTTATATATATAAATGTGAATAATTTTAGCGCAAAAATGGAAGGGAATGGAAAATATACGCATTTAGGAAATATATTATATATGATTTAAAATTCCATTTTTTTTAGTTATATTAATCCGTTTAATCTATTTTTCGGTAGGCATAAATAAAACTGAGAACTATTGCAAAAATAAGAAAGTATTCCAGAAATAAATATATTATAAGGGTATAATAATGGGAAAACCTGTACTATATTAATTCTCTTAAATCTAGATAAGTTTCTATAATAAATACAGGTTTACAATAAAATTCTTCATTTGGCTTAGGTTTTAGAATACCATTTCTGAAAAATTTAAAGCATGAATTAAATAGTTTAATTTGGAATCAAATGCCAAACAAATTCGGAAACATTTTTTATTCTAGTTTTAAAATTCTTAGAAATTTGTATTTTTAGCTGAGACCGAGAGATACACTTTTTGGTCTTGATCTCTATACTTTTGAATAATTTCTTACACTAGTGATAGCACTAGAGGACTATAATTTTCCGTAGGTTTTCGAAGTGGTAAACTTAATTCGAGTTCCTTCGAGGCCTTCAAAAAAATTCTATTAGTTAGGTTTTTGAGATATTTCAACTTAAATGTGCAAATAATGCTGTTTTTTGGTAAATGTAATGATTTTTAATCAAAACTATTGTTGCGGTATCTTAAAGAACACAATCAGTTTTTAAAATTTGGAAAAGTGTTTATTTCACTTAGAGATGTTGTCTTTTGAAATTATATTTATATTTTTTCATACATATTGTCAAATGCGCCACACTGAGAAAAATATGGGAAAATATAGATATAAATTATAAAACCGATACTTTATGATGTCGTACTCATCTTTTAAAATACAAAAAACCAAACTGAAGTTTCAGCTCCTTAGATGTACCGAAAAACGAATTTTGAATTGTAAATTTGACTTGAATGTTGAGAAAATGTTGAGTTAGCGGTAGGTACTCAGCCTACATCCGATTACATTCCTTATTTCAAGCAAAAATTTTAAAATTTTTCAATATCTTTCGAATAGAACAATTTATATTTTGAAGAGAGAAACTTAAAAAGACCTCATTTATATATTTTCTTTTTTACCAGCTAAACAGCAGCTTCTCAGAAAGCCAAGTAGGCTGACCACTTGAGAGACGTACATACATAGATGCAACAACAGAAACTGCGACCTGCTGTGTAAACTTGCCATATTGTTTATCTAAGAATTTTACATTTCTAATTTGTGGCCTGCCCTGATTGCTTCTGTTATTACAAAGTTTATTGCATTTTGCGCTTCCATTTTCAAGTGGCTCGAAATGCATTATTTATGGGAGTGGTTCTATGGCAATGCGCTAGAAATCCACTTCAGTCGAGCTGCCAACGTCTCCATCGCCATCGCCATTTCCATCTTCATCATGATACCCACCCTTCTCTCCTCTTTCTAGCTCAATGTGGAGCAATGGCTTCATTTCGAATGACATTTGTCGTTGATGCGCTGCGGGAACGGAGCTCTCGCCAGTTTGGTGCAATTTTCCAAGTTTTATGGTCTTGCCCGGATCCCAAATATGGCATTGGGGTCGGGCTTGACATTCGGACGATTACCGATTGCCGCGGAGTTTGTTTTGACATTTTAATAGCTGAATCGTTTGCCGATGGCATTTAGTGTCACAATTCACCCGAAGCTTTAATTGCCCGAGGAACTAGGTTCTTTGATAGGAAGGGGGCTACAATTTACCAATCCAAAATTGTTTCGAAAATATTCTAAGCTGTTCAATAATTTTTGGATTTTTAAGCATGTTTTAGAAAGTAGTGAAGTGTAAGGGAAGCTGATGTGTTTATTAATGTAACTGTGTGTGTCTGTTTTTAAAACATAGAAAAAGTGTGAGAGAATAAATTAAAGCGAATATTACAAATGTATAATCTTTAATTATATAAACACTTAATGTAGTTTGTTGAAAACTAAGCTATTTAACTATATTTTTCGTGCAATTTCGTGGAAGATCATATGACCTTTGTTACAGGAGCTAAATTGGAAACGTGTTAATTTAAAAATTATAATAAATTCAAGAAAATATTATGCTGCCAAACAAAAGAAATATTTTAATCACCTAGCCTCCCAACCAAGAAATCAGTTCACAATCTGGCCGAAAAGGCAATTTGCCGGGCCACTTAGCACTCAGCAGAATCCAATCAAGCCGAATTGATACGAAATTATGCATTGTTTCGACGGCTGCTTATTTAAAATTCCATAAATTAGTAAATGAAAAACAAAGCGCTCGGCGCTAATGAAAACGTATGTCTTCATTGCGCAATCCAAACAAAGCGGAGCGGCCAGAAATCCGCGCTGGCCGAGAGCGCGGAATGTGCTTAGCATCATTAAAATCAATAAAATAAACAACTAATTTGATAAACTGACAGCCGGGCAGCGAGAGCAGGCCGCAGAAAATAATGAAAAACATTTCGTCCGGAGTGACAGTGAAAAATAAGCCAGAGCTCGTGGGCGCTGGGAAATGCATCCCGCAAACTTTCAATTGGCTGCCCGTCGTCCAATCAGCTCTTGAGGCCAGGCCAGGCGCAGGGGCGCATGCTGCGCGAACGCCCCTCCCCTTGCGCCGCCTCGCGGCCCCACCACCCACCACCCATGGCCAACCACAGTGGGTGTTAATTTCCGAAAAACCAGTTTGACTCGACCGAGCAGAGCGGGAAGGCTATATACTTGCAGGCATTCCAATTGGATTGTGTGAGTATTGCCGGGCTGCTCTAACCGCTGTCCAAAGGCCAGCCAGGAGCAGCCATTTTCTTCTGGCCATCTCGCTCGCCCTCATGGCCTATCCTATCCAGCACAGTGGTGGCCTGGAGAAACACACCACCACAGCCGGAACTCACCACGAACCGGTACTATGGCCATCCTCCTCTCACTCACCGTGGACCGCTATTGCAGCAACACGCACACGCACGATCGCCGGAAACCCGCAGCGAGTTGGAATTTCAGGAGCTGCTGGCATTTCAGTCCTGCTGCGCATCTCGAAACGTCAAGTCTTGGCTTGGCGCGCGATTCGAAACCGTAACACGCAACGCTCTTTGAGACCGCGCGCGAGTGCTTAGTTGACCGAAAATAAATAATAGAATCCACAAATTAAACAAATACCAAGCTAGCGAAAAAGCGCTCAGAAAGCCGTAGGAGCCAAGTGACGTGACCTCAGTGCGGTGATGGGCTCCCTGGCCTGAATCGAAAACTAAAACTTGTATTCCCAGAAAACAAAACACACTGAAAACAAATAGAAAACGTGCAAAGCGTAGATAGAACTCTCTAAGCATGATGATGAACGCCTTCATTGAGCCGGCCCAGCACCACCTGGCCAGCTACGGGCTGCGCATGTCGCCGAACACCACCTCCAGCAGCAGCAACACGCAGCAGCAACAGCAACAGCAGCAGCAGCACGAGATTGCCGCCCAGCAGCAACAGCAGCAGCAGCAGCAACAACAGCAACAGCAGCAGCAGCAGCAACAGCAACTGGAGGGCAGCGCGGACTCCGCGGCGGCCACTGCGGCGGCCTACCAGAACTCCGGCTACGGACACTTCAACAGCTATGCCTCCCGGGACTTTCTGCTCGGTCGCCGGGACACGGAGTACGGCGTGGCCGGCAGCGCCGGACAGGCCACTGCGGCGGCGGACTCCATGATCTTCTCCAGCTTTCCCGCCCAGGCAGCGGAGCTAAGCACGGGCTTCGGACAGCACCCGTTCCACAGCCACCATCATGCGGCGGCGGCGGCGCACCACCACCAGCACCAGATGCGGATGGGAATGGCGGACGCCTATGCCGCGGGACACCCGTACAACCATCACGGAAACTTTCCGGCGGCAGCGGTGCACCATCCGGCCGTGCATCATCCGGCCCACCACGCCATGTCCGCCATGCATCCAGCGGGGGCCGGGGCCTTCCTGCGCTACATGCGACACCAGCCGGCCTCGTCCGCCTCCAGCATCAAGCAGGAGATGCAGTGTCTCTGGATAGACCCCGACCAGCCGGGCCTGGTGCAGGCTGGCGGGCGCAAGACCTGCAACAAGGTCTTCCACTCGATGCACGAGATCGTGACCCACCTGACGGTGGAGCATGTCGGCGGTCCGGAGTGCACCACCCACGCCTGCTTCTGGATCGGCTGCTCCCGCAACGGACGCCCCTTCAAGGCCAAATACAAGCTGGTCAACCACATCCGCGTCCACACCGGCGAGAAGCCCTTCGCCTGCCCGCATCCGGGCTGTGGCAAGGTGTTTGCCCGGAGCGAGAATCTCAAGATCCACAAGCGAACGCACACGGGTAAGTACAGCGACTTAATACAAGACCTTGTCAAGGAAATAAAGTCAATTGTTGCGGAACCCGCAACCGGTGAAATCACCATCCTTTTTGGGTTCTTTATACTTTATTTTAAAAGATGGTGTTTTAGACCTGTGTTGGTTGCAGTTTTATTATTTCCGAGTTCTGAATTTAATATTTGCCGTGAATTGTTGTTTAATATTCGAATTTACCATTTCAAATTCTATTTAATTTTGTCGGAATAAGGAGCAATTATTATGAATGGCAAAACAAATAGAGTTAGTCTAGAAAGGTAAAATATATGTATATATTTTTAGAGTTGTAGTATTTTTGACTTTGAGTAGATAAAGTTAAGGTCTAGGGAACAGTCTTGGGAATTTCTGTTGTTTTCCTAGCCACACATGAGTTCACCTTGCCGTGGGTTTAACCCTTTGCCTTCTTCTGGGCAAATCCCGGACATTGGCGAGGTGGGCGTGTTGCCGTCGGCAAAAGTCGGTGCAACGCCCACTACCTGGCTTAGCCCTCCACTGACCGTTCGGGTCTCCTTTTACGACACCTGTAAACCTGCGCCTTAAGCCCTTCTCCCACCCCCGGCAAATCCCCGGCAAAGTTGTTGTCCTCACAGTAAGGATAATTCCTGTGACTACAGCTTGACTTCGACTTTTGCTTTCCGCAATATTTTCCTTAGCCTGTGAACAGCTCTTGACTTTAGCTCTTGGCTGGCTCGGTTCGTGAACAACAAATGTTTTGGATAAACTTGGAATTTCTTGGATAAAAGAAATACTCACTGAAAGAAGAATTAAAATAAAAGTGATCACAGATCAAAATAAATAATGCATTGTAAGCAGCAGATCTCCTAATTCTAACTCAAATTTATATACTATCCCAATGCTTGCCCATGTAAAACGAATATATTTGCTGAACCTATTCAGTAAATTTCTCAATCAATATAATCTTAGAACTCATTGTTCGCCATGGTATATTGACCCCTCCAATCAGTTCTCGCTGTTTTAATGGCACCACTTAAGACAGTTCTATATCGCACGGATCCATAAACACATACTTGACTGCCCTGCTCCGTTTTACTCACCCACTTATCAAATTTCGACCCACTCCCGATCGCCGGGGAGTGGAAACTGGATCATAAATAACCTTTGCATAATCTAAATCAAGAGCTTAATGTACCATGGCGAGTAACCAGAACAGCTACAGAAGCAATCGCAAACGTAAATAAAATAAAACTAGAGGAGTGGAATGTGTGCGAATCAGCCAGTAATCCCGGCGAGAGTTACCCCAATTTCGGGGTTTCGATGGCTTTTTCGAGAGGGCCAAGCACGGAGTGCCAAAGAAGCATTTCCGAGCGATTACAAGCGGAAGTTTTGACACGTGTCAACACACACACATGTGTGTGTTTGTTTGCCCTGGTGTTGCTATTGGTGTTGCTGTTGGTGTCACTGCAATAAAAACAAACACCAGCAGCCAGGGGACAGGACATTTAACCCGGCCAACGATGCTGATTGAATTTTTGATTTATGCGGAGAGCGGGGGAGAGGGAGGTGGCGTACTCGCACTCGCACTCGTCCGCACTTCAAGTGCCCGCTACCCGCAAGAGGTTAAAGGCCCCGATCCCTAATGAAGTTGTGCGGCGGCCACTTGAAAGTCCGTCAGTATGTTCGATCTCTCCTCCAATTTGTTGGCCAGGCCAACGCTAACCAATCATAGACACACACACAAATCACAGACCCTAAAAAACGCACTTTTCTGCCGCATCACCGTCGATGGGGAAAATGAAATATGAAATTAGTCAAAAATATCATCATATCGAACACACAGTAACCGATTCACAATGCCCCCCGAGATCATTATAATGCCACATGATTGTTCCAAAGGCGAATACAATATGGCGGCGTCTCGAAAATCGAAACGAAACATTTTAATTACCTTTCGATGAGTGTGCAAAAGAAAACGTTGTTTGTCCGAGGCAAACAGATACAACAATTTAGAAAAATTGCTTTTTTGTTCGGCTAATTTTGGTGTTTTTTTTTACGAATCTCTGGGGAAGATTTATTTCGGCTGTGACCGGCGCGGATATGGTGGTTACTTTTAAATGTTTTCGTAATGAAGCACCCAAAAGGGAGATACATATATAATATTTTAATTCAATTTATATAAAAATTAAGCCGAATAATCCCCATAAAAACTTGTTAAGGCCCACGCACAAAAAGCAAGAGAACAAAGAGGGCACCGAAAAAAATATGGAAAGCCAAAATTAAAGCAAAACAAAATGTGTAAAATATGCCCGGCAATATGAAACGCCATTTTCTGGATATGCCAGAATGTTGTTGGACGGCATTTGTTGTCGAGATTGCTCTTGCTGCTGCGGTGGATGTTGCTGTTGGTCCTGTCTAGCTTTCCTCTACTCCGATTCCCTTTGTCCGCGCCATTTAATAAACGAAGGATGCTGCCAAACCAGGATAATGCTTGGAGACCCGGTCCCATAGGCCTGGAATTTCCATTATGCCTCCTTTTATTGTTCTCTCTGCCGAGGGGTTTATTAAATCGAGTGGCGCAATTTTAAAGCAATTATGAACAATTCTGTGCCGGCTGCTGGCAACTTTGTTTGTGTTTTTGCATTTTATGTTGGTTTTCCCTGGCTTCCTCCCTGGTTAATTGATTTTAATGACTCTGTTTCGGCGCTTCTAATGAGCCCTACATGCTCGGCCATAAACCCCAACGGAACAAGTTCAACAGCCACTGGAATCAAAGTCATTAATTTGCGTTAAGCTCGGGTTCTGCTTTATATTTATAAACTTTAACTTCTCATAGATCATGTCCATGACAGCAATTGTACTGTTAAGTCTCAGGCAAAACAAAAGTATACCAGTAAACGCATTTATTTCTGATTAATTTTGTTCAGAAGTGCTGATGATAAGCTTGGGGCTCGCCGATTTGATTTATTCTCTTGTTTAATTTGGCATGACCGGTTAAAAAAGAATTTTATTTAAGATTGTACACGTTGGTTGGACATTTTATTAGAATTGGCCTGCAAACTATATATTACTATGAATAAATAAATAACAAACAATAAAAATAGCACGAATCGGGCCACATAGGTGAATGAAAACGTTGTACTGTATATGTATCTCCGGATCTCAGCTCAAAATAAACATTTTTAATCATATGAACTCTCTTATTTCATTTTAATGCCTAAACTGTATTACTTGCCTGCAAAATTAAGAATAGAGTTCTCGCTTTTTTCTACAATTTTTCTTGTCTTGGTAAATAATATTATAAACACTTTTTAGAAAGAATACACATTTATGTGATCTTATATAGTTTATAACATTAATATTATTATATATATATTTTGCTTAGCTTTTTAATTTGATTTTTAGTCAATTATCTAATATTGTTAATAAGAAAATTAAACAAGGGGTTTTTGATTATTACTGTATTTAACCTAGCATTCAGAAGTTGTTACTAATAATAATAACTATTTGTTACTAATAATAAATAAAATAATAATAATTTTCAAAAAATGTAATTTATATAAAATTGCATTGCACAAATTAAAATTATAAGTACAACAATACTGTTACTAAAATTATCTTTTTTCTTCTCAAACTTGACAGAGTCATATTTCCCGTTTTGTTCCATTCCCTCTATTCCCCTGCCTGAATTCCGGTTGTGTTAACTTTTGCACTTGTCACCTCACGTCTGCGATTTTCCATGTCCAGCCTGCTGTCCACCCCTGCCCCCCTTATGCACCCCACCGGACTCCAGCACAAAAAACACAACACACAATCAGCTTTTGTCTGGTTTGTGGTTGTTGTTTTTTGTTGCCTGGGCCCCAGTTGACACCTGTATCTGGCTGTGTGTGTGTGAGATTCTGCTTGGATAGATGGCGTTCATCTTGGTGTGCGGTTTACACGCGCACACACAGCCATCTTTTTTACACGATTCTTTCCATTTTACTCCTCCCGAGTCCCCGGACGCTCGGCTGGACCACAAAACAACTTTATTCATTAACACCTACAACGGACCACAGGATCCGACTGCCGCAAGAGCATTCAACAACTTTGTGGTTAGTTTTCGCATCCAACCGGGAGCCTCTCCCCTGCATCCCCTCTTCAAGCTCATTAAGCCACTGTCCCCAGTTCGGCCCTCCGCCCGTTTTCCCCATCGCCCGCCCATCGCCTAAGTGCAGGCACTCGTTTTTCCATTTTCCAGGCGCCTGGTCGTTGTTGTTCTTGTTGTGCAATTATGCTGCGGGGCAAAGTTTAGCATTCAACGTTGTCCTGGTGGCTGCAACCCTTGTTTGATTAGCTCCCTCTGCCCCCTTCCCGGCACCGACTCGACTCGATTTAATTGAGTGCAAGTGTTTTTTTAATGAGTCTTTTATGGACTTGTACGCTCCTTGGATGATGAAGTGAATTATGCAATTATTTACACTTTTATAATGCTTTAACGGGGGCCAATCGAGGCGGGTATGTTTGCTTAAGGAGAACGCTTGGCGTGCAGCACATTTATATTGAAATCACACATTAATATTGATGATTAAAGTTTGTATTCCCTTTTTTTTTGGAAAGACTTGAGGTTCTGAAAGATTAAACTAGCTAAGCTATTCGTAAAAGCATTTGAAAAGGTTTAAACAATTATAAGTAATGAAAATATTAATTGACAATCAAAAGTATAATATAAATCAATTTAAATGGCTCGTTTAGTAATTTTGTATACTATATTAACGATATAAATAATGTTTTAAATTATTCTTATTCATAATTGTATATTTTCAATAAAACTATTTAATATAAGGTTAATTCGTAATCCAAAACAACAAAAAATGCAATGTTTACGCTTTTGGCTGCATTTTTTTCTGCGGGCTCGGCGCCAATTGAATAATTTTTCAAAATACGAAATTCAACAAACCCGAAACGCTGGCAAATGTCAATGATTGATGACTTTATTGCGGGTTCAACGGTTTTCACAAAAACACACACCAGACAAGCCCAGATACGGATACGGATACAGATACAGATACATCGGAGCGAGAGACAAAATCACTTTTTATTTTTGCGCATAAACTGTGTGTTTTGGCTTCTCAGAATTTCACTGTTGCCAGAACAATGGCCAGGACCAGAGTAAGAGGAACGGCCAGCGGGAGGACGAGGCGGTGGAAAAAACCTGCGATGAGCTCGAGCTGATTACCTTAACTTTCCTACCTGGTCGGAGGTTTTGGCCAGGACCTCTTCTTCCTTCCTCTGCCTCCCTCCTTCCCTCCCGCTGTCTAACAAACTGAAACCGAAAATCAATTAGTTACGCTCTCTAGGAGGACTTCTCTCCTCGGTCTGGCAGTCTAAATGACAAATGCATTTAGAGGCCCGAACAGCCATCCGGGGAAATTCGTCATTTAATTAGCAGTACCTCGAAGTCCAGAACCCCATGTTTGCATTCGTTTCGCTCAATTTAAAGTGTCAAATACCAAACATGACACACGATCGCAATCTGCTAAAAACTTTGACAAGCTGAAAAGTTTGCTCCTCTCTTTTTGGCGATTTATGTGCCAGAAGTAAAAAGTATATAAATTTCTTGGTGTGGTCCAAGCCTTTGACAGCTGAATGTAAACTAAGTTGGGAAATTTATTGACTGGACGGAGAGATGGAAACTAGAGTTAAAGTTTGTTCTTGTTCTTGGGATATTTATGGGAATAAAATCTATAGTTACATATGTATAGGTAATAGTTGGAATTTTCAAGGAATCTTTGCCAATATTGTCTAAAAATAAGGTTTAGGCTTAATTCCATATTAAAATATTTTCAGATCTATTGAGATTTGATTTCTTTGGAATGCATGATATTATAATCTGTCTAACATTTGAAATAAGAAAGCACAATAACTTAAGTTTTTAATACATTTTTCTTTTAAATCTGCTCCTATATTATTATATTATTTTAGATGTTACTTTTTATTATTTACCAAGCTATATTCAATGGCACATTCAGTGAATAGAGTCCTTGTCCTTGGCCCACCCATGTACGACGCTCTTATTCACGCATTATAATCCAGCACATGCACCCATTCTAATTAGTGACAACCCCCGATTTCGAACCCCCGTTCGCAGCGCTCCTCTAACAAGTTACTAACAATGCTTTTCGATCCACCCGTTACGCCCGTGAGCAGAGAGGGGATTGCTTTGCATTCTCTCTATTTTCCATGCATTCTCCCAAATGTCAAAACAGTTTTATATGCGTATATAGTTGAATGTAGCTACCTTTAACCCCTGCCGGCATGTGTGCGAGCGAACGGGAATTATAATTTCATTTACCAAAAAAACCGGGTGAAGGAAAAAACGGCCGCTGTAAACGCGACAGGGGTTTGTTTCTCCCATCCCAACCCTTTGGCATTGTCATTGTTTTGGCCTTCATTCGAATCTATTAATTAAGTAGCCATTTTGTTGGGCTGTTGCATAATATTCGAATGGCAGTGCTAACCCCCGGACTGTCGGACATAAGCTGCTTACCCGGCTAGTTAATAAATGAGGCTTATTTTTGATAAATTTCTCCTCTTCATTTTGGCTCTTTTATATATTATTTTGGCAAGTCTTGCGTCCCAGTTCCAGTTTCAGTTCCAGTTCCTAAGCCTTGGTCACGCCCACTTTGTCATTAGAAGTCGCTCTCGAATTAATTAAATTCCTCACCCGAAAGGAGCCAAAAGTAGCCACGTACCAGACTCCATTCGCATTCCAGAGGATCTGCGGATCCCCGATCCCAGATAGAGACGGAGTGGAGTGGGAGCGCGACCGAAATAAGAATAAAATTTCAACGCATAAAGAACTGATCAGCAGCAGACAAACCATAAAATTAAACTGTCATCTTGCATATTTTTTATATCTGCACACACGGCCACAACCTCGAGCTGGGGCACAGGTAGAAGATGGAGCTGGGAGCTGAAGCCGGGCACCAAGACCCGACGAGACTTGGGTTTCTGCTTTTCGAGAATTATGGAAAAGTAAGGCCTGACTAATCCTCTAAATCGCGCCAAGGGCCCCGCGCGCATTGCCCCACTTGTATAAATTAGCTGATGGGAAAAATGAAATCATTATTCATATGGGCAAAAATGTTAAACAGCCGAAAAGAAGGGAGACCGAGAGGCAGCTGGGCAGCAGAACCAGATATTCTTCGTATAAATCGGGGAATGCTCTTGCCCACTCAGGGTATATGAGTTGGGAATGATTGGAATGCTGAAATATGAAGTTTTTGCCAAGTTATATTTAGAGACCCTTGCGGAAATAAATCATAGGATTACTAGTGGATTCTAGGGAAGGATTCAGATTCAAATATAATAAATTCAATCATGATGGAACATACAAGCAGTTCTTTCAAGTGACACACAACTTGGGAAATATGTTTACCTTGTATTAATGAATAAACACCTAACAATCTCAATCAATTATTTGCCTTTCTATAGCACATAAAACGTAGCTCACATGTTTGAATGAAAATACAAACAAATTACCATAATTCTGGCGTATAAAATATATAAAAATATCCGATCCATAAGCATGCCTGTCAGATCAGCTTAGGTTCAGATATATGAATATTTGTCTTACTTTTCATGGTACATTTCGGATCGCTTGTCGCTTGCGTTTAGCCGAATTTGTAACACACGAACGCCTCCAAAGTTGTCTTACGTACGAAATGTGATTGTTTAACCCAAATTGCCGCAGTCGAAGTCGCAGCCCCAACTGGCACGCAATTTATTGTAAAAACATTGTCAATTGCAATTAGAGGCACAACTTACACAAATTTTGTGTGACAACGCACTGTCAGTTTTTGGCTAAAATTACATCCGCCAACGCGGAAACAATTCCAATAAATAGAGAACAGCTCCGTGGACTCTATGACGCACTGCCGACGGCTACTGTGAAAAGTGTCTCGAAAATATACGCCACAGTATATACACACACGCGGTTTGATTTCGGGTTCTGCGTTTTCAAATTCTCAGCATGATCAAATTTCCTCGCAGGACTCAGCCGAGTGTAAGCCACTGCGATGTGATACCTTCGCCTCCATTTTCGGTATTCAGATCAATTTGTTGGCCCCTAAATATGGGTGTGTTTCGCTACTCGAGTGTTGCCAACATAAATGCAATTTAGTTGATGTTTTGATGTGTTCATTAGGCAGTATCGATAAGATACGAGAAGGTGTTGAGGTGCGAAGAAGGGCAGAGCGAAGGGTGTGAGGCAATGTGCGATATAAGTGGTTTCCAAGATGCACTTTTAACGTGAAACATAAACGAAATAATCGTTTTCCCAAGAGAATAACTGTTTTTGTACTGGTAAGTTGCTCCATCTTCCATCCATGTCCTGCCTCGTTCATGTCCAATTGATCCTCCTTGAACATCCAATTCCCACCAAAAATTCCTTAGCCTCATTCCGCTGAGTCTTCCCAAAAATATTTGTCGCCTGATGTCATTGATGGGTTTTATCGCCGAAGCGAATCTTGTTAGAATTGACAACATTTAAACTTGAACAAGCCATTTGAGATAAGCAAGCCAACCGAAATCGAGCCCTGGACCCGACTCCGCATCCGAAGCCGGAGATCCAGCCTCCTTCGGTTGCCGGAGATGTCACATCACATAACCGAACGACGACAATCTTGATGACATTTTAATTTCTGACAAACAGCCGAAGAGATTTTCCACGTGAAGGAACTCGAAAAAATAAACAAACAGAAGGGCAGATAAGGGAGCCGAGGTGCGGTAGACGGAGAAGGGTGAGTGGGCTGAGAAGATTAAGATCTTAAAGAGCGCTAAAGAGCAAAAAATCAGTCCGAGGAGATACCAAACAGATATACACACCGATCTGTGACCGAGGCCAGACAAAGCGACACCTCTCCTCTTTGAGAGTGTCGACCGGGCCGCCCCTTTGTTGTGTGCTGGATTTAGCCCTCCACTTTTGCTCCGGTAAGAGCATTTCCCTCTGCTTTCTTTTTTGCAAGCATTTCCATTTCCCTCGCGTAAGCAGTTCATTCATGAGGCGGTTGAGGCATCAGCTGCTTCTGCTCCTCAGGCTAATCCTGGCCCGATACTTCTTTGTCAACGGGAGCCGACTTCGGTTACCATAGACGGTCTGGGTACCCATTCCCCCGGCCTTGTTTGTATGCAGTTTGGGTTTAGACAATGGGCTTAGTGTTACTTCTGCTTATTGTCTACGCTCCGTTTGTCTTTCGAGTGCAGTTTCAGCCGTGGTATCTGTGGAGCCTCTCACTCTCGGCCCTAGTAGACGCACAGAACTAATCAATTAGCTTGGCCCAAAACGACGTGGCGTATTAGGCATTAAAATGGGATTACGACTCTATTTTATGAAAAGTGTATCCCACGGCACTAAACAAGTTGTTGAATTAATTTAGTGGAGGAAGTGTAGGCCCAGTTTCTCGCCTTCGATCCTAAGGTAACCTAAGGTAAAACATCTCAATTTTACAATCACTGGAACTAATACTAAATAGTGCGCATTTTGAAATTACCACTACATATAGCAGAATTATCTTCTTTAACTTTAAAATAGTTGTACAAATTAATTGGTAAAATTTATTGAATTTAAACTAGGGCTTAGCACGCAGCCATGACTCATTCCCCGCTTTGCTAACCGACATTTTGCATATGTATGCCGTTAACGTTTTCCGAATTATGTATGTTTTCCCCAACAACGTTTCGCTGGCAGAACCGACCGTAGAACCCACCCACACACCCCTCCCGGGAACAACGAACAGACTGTTTTGTATATAAATTCAAGCCATAGATAGACAACTGCAGAGCTATTAGTAAAACAATGACAGCAACAGCCTTGCTGAACACGAGTACAAGACCAAACATGGGCCAGTTCGTCTGGCGCTGACTCTGTCTCTGACTTTGGTTTCTCCTTCTGTGGGTTATGCTTTTTTGCCTTGGACCGAACAAATTTTCGACAAGTTTGCCTTGCAACTAACGCCTCTAACGTATTCGAGGTGTGTGTTTGCGCACAGCACACACTCAGGCTCCGCTGTATACTATATGCAAATGCTCGGATATGAGTGTGTACTCCTTACCTACATGAGAGTGCGGCTTGCATTTAATGCATTCAAATTGCATATTCGGCTGGGGCAGCCAGAAAAACTTTTCCAGACTTGGCTGACTAAGAAGGAGGCGTACGCCGAGGCGGATGTGTATGCTGCTGGCATCTGCATCTGGCAACCTTGTGTAATAACAAAAATTTGTTCACAAAAAACGATATTCGAGTCGAGCATTAAACATTAAACTTTATGAAGGTGCAGGAAAAAAGTTTTCCCAGCAGTTAATTCATTGCAAAATTTGTTGGCTTTGGGTATACGGTTTTGGGAAGTAGCTGGCTTTATCCAAGCTCAGTAAATTTAAAATTAAAGTTCGTGAAAATTACTGTCTTTGGTGGTTGGGAATTATAGCCGTTATTGAATTGCCTTACATCCCATGCTGAGCCTGGGCCCTGCTTTCTCTGCCCCCGGTTTCTCAATGTAATTTCCCTCATTTCCTCATTAGGCGCATGCCCTCAACGAAGTGTAAAATTCCGAGTGTTTTGTTTTGAAACATTTCCCAATAGTGTCTGTGTGGCTGGGACCACAATAAACCGCAGGAAAATCTAGCAACTGAGAGTCTGTCTCTCCGTCTGCCTGGCTACTGACCCCGGTGTCAATTATTAACGTATCACTTGACAGCAAACGGCAAAGCTGCAAACAAATAGCGAAAATTATGTGAGGACGTCGCTGCCTCGCTGCTTAGCCAAGGAACAGGAACGGGGATGGGGTCATCGTAATCATCGGCAAGGGATGCAGAAATCATAAATCATCAACGAATTCACTCAACGATGGTTTTTGTCAAACAAACAAACAATAGACCGACCGACTGTGTGGCAGGGACCGACCCATAGGTAACTTCCCTTGCCGAGGGGTGCAGCATCCTCCCCATGATGATGATCATGATGATAATAATCTCATCGCCCCGGATGATGGGCCGGAGGACTTTGCATTTGGCCGTTGACAAGCGGCATTCATTGCACTTAAATTATGATTTTATTATTATTATGGAATGGAGCGGAATTGTTGGCCATTAATTTGGTCATCAGTTGCAGGCAACTGTTATAAATATTCAAAGTAAGCGGCGTGTGTGGGAAAATCTGCGGAGGATATTTGAAAGCGAAATTGGGAAGGACTGAGGCACAGAGGGAAGTTAACTAATTCGATTTGTCTGTTGATAATAAGATATATTTATATCTCCAGTGAATTTGATATTAATGTGAAACATTGTAACTAGAGAGAAATAAGAGTCCACGAGCTACACTCAAGGAGCACCTGCTTGGCCAGGACATAACTCCCTCCCTGCTGTATTCCTTGGGATCCTTACAATATTCCCATCATCAACAGTCACTGCCCCCTTAAATATCCTTAACAAAAAGTGAGCTATTCGCAATAGAGAAGAAAAGGGGAGCGAGGGAAAATTGCCCATTGAAATGTAAACCGCCAGGAAATCGGGGTTTGGCTTTTTCCGGCTTTAACAGTAGGAACAAAGGCAGCAGAACAGCAGAACAGAGGGAAAAAGAAGCGACAGCAGCGGAAAAAATGTATAGCAGACAAACAAACAAGCAAACAGATACAGATACAGATACACAATGAGCTCAGGACTCTCAAATCCGGAGAGTGTCAACAACCCGGGCTTATTGGCAGAGCAAGTGGGATGGCAACAGCAGCGAGCGAGATAGTCAGATAGGGACGGGCTGACGGGCTGACGGGCAGGCAAAAAGTAGCAGTTTTGTTATTGTATTGTTAGATAATAATAATCATATCGCATTGCATGCTGTTGACACATGAGCGATGATGCTGCTCATCCCTTGCCATCATCCGGCTTCCTTCCCCCGAGCTGAAGTAAAAAAGGAGCGATTCGGAGAGCGTTCCGGGACCCTTCCCTCCGTGCTTTGTTTCGCCTCGAGGGCGAGTCCTTAAGCAGGCAATAAATATTTACCAGGGCAATTATTTAGCAGCAATTAAGGCAGTCAGGCGTGCTAACAGCGCTCTGTTAGCTCGCTGTTAAGCACTCACTTTTTTTCCTTATTTGGTGGCACTTTTTTATTTTATTTTTTAATTAATTCCATTTCGAAATGCTTTTAATAAGCAACTGTCACGCTGACGGCTGAGCAAAAAATGTTTTATTTGCGTTGTGTTTTTTATTCCATCTGCTGTTTGTTGCTGAAAATTAAAAACCTGATTCACTTCAATTAATCAGCGACTGTCAATGATGCTTAATTTGCATCGCTCGGTTAGCAGCGATCACGTCCAGAGACAGGATACTATATATAGTATACGGGGTGTGGGGCGCGGGTAGCTCTCCTGTTGCTTCCTCATGACAGGTCCGGGTATTTCTGGACCTTAGTGGAGATTCCATAAATAAAAAGAAAAGGTTTCTTTGTGCTTGATAAATTGCTAAGCTCAAAAGGCAAAACTTAATCAGAAATTTCAAAGTTAAGGGGCTTTTGCTTAGTACAAGCTGTGAAAAGTTATTGAATTGGTAATCCTAAATTAAAACTCTTTATAATTCATATTTTTAAATAGTAAATATTTTTAAATTCTTATGTTTCTATTATGAAGTATTTATAATTACCTATTATTTAATTAGTTTAAAAAGAAACGTTGTACACTATTTTTGGGATAATCTTATTTGTAATATTTCTTTAAATTTCTTTTGCTTATATTTTATTTACCCCTCCTTGAATAGTAGCTTCTCCCCACACATGCCAACCCCTGACCCCAAAAAGCATATTGCTGTCTTTATCAAGAAAACGTACATATTTTAATAATACGCAAGCATATTTGCCAGGCCCAACGAAAACACTTGCAAGGCGCTTAGTAAAACTCAAATCAGTTTTTTTTGTTTCTGCCCGACTACGCCCAGAAACATCAGAAAGTCTTTCAGGCCCCCAGTCTCCGGACGAAAAAGAAACAACGCCCCATAATAGCCACAACGAAAACAATTTCAGACGGAAGGAAGGCGGGGTGTGGGTGGTGGGTGTTGGGTGGTGGAAAGTGAGGGGAGGAAAGGCCGTCGGCTCGGCACTCGTCTGCAAATGACAGCAAGCTTTGCAGCAGTTACATAAAAGCCAAAACATGTGCCATATATACCGACAAACAAAGCCACACATATATTTTATATATAAATACGAACGTTCCTACGTACGTACATATGGCCATGTACAACTTTCTTGGCTGAACCCACGCACACACAGACACAGAGCCACACACACTTCCCGAGGGGAGATTACAAAGCAACCCCAAAAATATAAGAACCACCCCAAAAAAACAAAAAAACAGAGTTCTGCAGCTGTACACAAAACGCCATGACAGGCAGTCTGTGCCGATTCCAATCGTTCCGACCGCGAGGAGCGACTTTTCCTTTTTCTTTTTTTAAGGAAATTAACCATTTCGGGGCTTTCCGGCAAAAAGTAAGGCGGAATAGAAGCTCCCGCTAAATATGCAAATCACAAGGCAGCCGGCCTATTTCACAGCTACGCCTGTATTATATACCCGGAGACTTTGCCATTGGATTTACTTTATTGAAATATTTAAATAAGTTTGTCGATTCCGCACAGCCTAAATGGGATTTGCCAGGGCAAGGGCAGGGGCAGAGTGAGAGGCGGCGGCAGGGAGCCCACTGTACTTATGGCGCCTTGCCAGCCCCCGAAAAAAGGGTGTGCCAAGGATGTCTTTCATGTCGTTGCGTCGGAAGGGGAAGTCGAGAAACGTCGACTGAAATTGACATTTTATAAATGGGCGACGATATTTCGGTCGCCTTTTCCCCGGGACCCAGAACGGACCCCGGTCTTCTGGACCCCTGGACCCCTGTACCCGGTCGAAACTTAAAGCAATAAAACATATTTAAATTCCAATTTTAATGCCCGTCGCCAGAACGGTGTGGAATGTGAAAATTATGCGTATCCTTTGCTGCACTTAGCCGGGACACGAACCCTTTAATGTCCTCGGCCGCAGCGCGTGCCGCCTCGCATCGCTCGCATTCTGGCATCCTGGCAGCTCCCCCGCTGGGCTTAGACCGCAGCGCTACAGGAGATGGATATGTGTGTGGATATATGCGTATCGGGATATGGCCACGGCTAGGGATCGGTGTGCTGCTGGGTTCCCCGAAAAGAAGCAGAGGGAGGTGATAAGACTGATAAGGCTCCGAGCCAGGAGCCCAGCGGGTGGGCGGAACAGAGTCAGCTGCCTGTCCTACTTATGACTAATTAGAGTTTAAAGATAACCGACTGATAGTCGTGGGGTTTTGACTTTAAAGTGGAAAGTTTTTTCCACTATTAACAAGTGGTTTATAATTTCTAATTCCCTCACAATCCCTTTGGCGCCACACTCTAATTGAACCGAGACCAAAAAGCCCGCAGAAGCAAAGCCAACACTTGACATTGTCCTCAAAAGAAAAAATAAGAAAAGAAATCAAGTTTGGGAATTTGTAGCGCATCGAACTGCATTCGATTCGCTTGTTTTGGCTCTGAGCCCCCCGGGACCTGTCAAAATAATTGAGTTCCCGTCGCACAGCGATGGGACCTTTGTAATGCTTATTTATGGGTTTTAAATTTTGACAAATTAATAGAAAATACAGCAACAATCACAATGCGACACGCCATTCAAATCGAACAGCATATGTCCGAATTCGGTTTCTTTATCTGTTGTCTGACTTATTACGCATCACAAAATAAAAACTTTATTCAAATGCGGATAATAAGGCACATAAATTAGTATTAAATTACATAAAGCGGAATACGAAGGCAGAAGGGAATGAGCCGAAACTTGTTGAGCTGGCCGCGAAGTCGCCGCTGGATGTCTTCTCAAAAGGCGGGCACTCGGGGCCCTGCCCGAACCCCACCTGCAACCCAGCTGTGCAGCTTTTCTTTAACCCACAACACGGTGAGGCACGGCACAGCACACCCCCGTCCCCGGTGCGATTGTCCGCTTTAAGCTCGAGGTGTGAAAATGTTCGATTATTGTCACCGTCAATGTGGAGCCCGTGTGGGTTTCTCTCGCTCGGAGCCTGGGGCTGGGCCGGGGCTCTGAGCCGCTTAGTTGCAATTGTCATAAAGCCCGTGGTGGATGTAATGGCCGCTTATCTGCGACATAAATGCCATATGCTAAATGGACTTAGCCTGAGATACTTCTATACACATTTTATTGAGTTTGTTAATGGCACTCTTAAGAGGCGGTTAATATGGCAAGTAATTGAAATTGATGGGGCGAATAAAACAAATAATTCAGTTAGGCCCTGCTTAGATTTATTTACATTTCTTACCCACGGCTCTCAGTCGTAAATTTCCCTGAAATATTTGCCAAATTACGGGTTAACCTTCGACTCTATATTATTTATGGATAATCTTGATTTTATCCCTTTGCATCGGGGTCCAGATCTTCCGACTCCCTCGCCACCATCAAAAAATAATTTTCTAATAAGCTATAAAATATCACTTCGGTCCAAAAGGGGGATGTGAAAAGGTGTTACGCACACGAATCAAATAATAAACGTTAGCCCTGTGACCTTTTCCCTTTACCCTTGCCGCTATTGTTCTTGTGCATCCTAAGACACCGACGGACAGACAGGCGGGGAGACAAATAACAAAAAGGACCATCGACATCGGCACAGGTGAAAATCGTATTCGGGTCGCAGGGTTCGGGATCCCTCGGACAATGGGCCTCTTGATCCCGCATAATTTATATGATTTCTTTCCCCAGTTGTATATCTTGTTGTTTTGTTATTGTTTTTTCTCTATAAATATGTTGGACACACGGTTTTTCCCACCTTTATTAAATTGTGTGTGCGCGCAGGGCAGTTCATAAAAATTGTGAGCCCATAAATGGTCGTCGTATCTTTCGTTGTTGCTCTCTCTGCAGCTATTATTTATTTAATGGGTGTCACATAAATAATACTATTTATTGCCACGCACACTCAACGGAGTTCCTTGTATACTCGAAACTGATAAAAATGTTCTCTCTCCCTGCCTACTTTCAGGCGAGAAGCCGTTCAAGTGCGAGCACGAGGGCTGCGATCGGCGATTCGCCAACTCCTCGGACCGAAAGAAGCACTCCCACGTCCACACCTCGGACAAGCCCTACAATTGTCGCATTAACGGCTGTGATAAGTCCTACACGCACCCCTCCTCGCTGCGAAAGCACATGAAGGTGAGTTGAATTATATGCTCCTGTGGTAAACCATAAAACTAAGTTATTAACCTTGCCATCCTGAATAAGCAATCTTTTGGTTAACTTTTTAGTTTAAAATGATTCTTAACTCCTATTCGATGCTTCTCTTTCTACCAGGTGCACGGCAACATTGACGAGAAGAGCCCGTCCCATGGCTATGACAGTGAGGGCGAGGAGAGCTCCAGCTCGAGCGTCATCACCGGCGGGGCCCAGACGCCGCCCTCCACCCGCCTGGACGGCAGTGCCGGCAGCAGCAGCGGGGTGAGCAGCTTGAGCGGCGGGAGCGGCATCAAGTCCTCGCCGCACTCGATCAAGTCGGAGCCGAATCCGATGCACAGCGTCCACCTGGGGGCCTCGAGCAGCGGCAGCAGCAGCACGGCCAGCAGCAGTGCCTCCCACTTGTTGCAGCAGCAGCAGCAACAGCAGCAACATCAGCAGCAGCAGCAACAACAACAGCAGCAGCAACAACAGCAACTGTCCGCCCATCCCAGCGACTCCAAGTCCTCGCCCGCCCTGCAACTGATGGCCGCCTCCGCTTCAGCGTACCTGCCGCCCCCGTTGGGTCCACCACCGTCGCACCACCACCATCACCATCATCACCACCAGGCGGCCGCAGCGGCTGCGGCAGCATCTCCGGGGGCAGCGGCCGCCTCTGCCTCGATGCTGCACCACAACCACCACCTGTTGTACCACCCGGCGGCGCAGCACCACCCGCCCAGCGACTGGTACCACACGGCGGCGCCGAGCGGCACGGCGGACGCCATGAACCCGCTGAACCACTTCGGGCACCACCACCACCACCACCATCTGATGCATCCCGGGGCGGCGACGGCGTATTGAGAGTGGGAGAACTGGTGGCCCGAGGAGCCGCCAATGCCGCCGCCGCCACCCCCACTGCCGCCAAGCTCGCAGCCGCTGGGCTCCGCCACGCCCTCGGCGGCGGGTCAGACGCAGGAGGAGTCGTCCTCGTCGCTGGACTGGATATGCTGCCAGCGCCTGCAGAACTTGGCCCTCGTGGCGCAATGTGAAAACCAAATATTTCTGAAAGTTGAGGAAAATACTTTAAACTTTTTACCTGATAATTGAAAAATTGCTGTTGAAAGAAAACGAAATCGATAACTCACATTTTGAATCGTCTTTGAACATTATTATTATGTATTTTAAATATTAATATACAAAAAATACACAAAAAACACCCACAAAAACAAGATGTATGAACAGAATTGCCTAAGTTTTTGCTATTTAAATGTTATGTAAACTTAAACGTAGTTTTCTAGTTGCAAAACAAAAACAAACTATAAATAAAGCGGATCGAAGTAAGCCTACTGTAAATGTATAAAATATGAGTTAATTATCGCATACATGTATAAATCGTACTCGTAACGTTAAATTAAACAAGAATTACTTAAGCATATTGACTATGTAACTCGTAAGGTTTAGCTAATTTTTTGTCGGAGCTGCTTTCACCCCCATCAACCCCGCTCCCCATCCCAGAAGCTTTCTAGTACAAAACTTGCTAACTAATACACTGTAAAAAGAGTTGAACATCGAAGGGATTGGAAGCTCCATCGCATATACGTACATACATTTTCGGCCTTAGATTTCTTCAAGCTTAAGTATGCAGAGTAAATTTAAAGTTATCACAAAAAACCAACAACCAGAAAACGCAACAAAAACCAACAAGGAAAATAAACTAAAAAAAAAAAACTATAAACAAGTATTACTTATTTTTAGAGGGAATGGTCAGAGGGGTATAAATAGTTGATACCTTTTTAGTCAAACCCACGGAGCTGCACTTTACTTTGAAACAACATTGATATAATTCAACTTATCATGAGTAACGTAAGACTTCTTAGGGGTTTACGCTGGTTAAAAATTTGTATATAATTTATTCGATAGTACACATATTAGTATTGTGTCAAAATTCAAAGTAATTATATGGACTAACGGCTATATATTTGAAAGTTCCGAACTCGAACCCAAGCTGGTTTGTGAAGAAGGTGGGTGGCATTGATTTCTCGGCTCACGCTTTAAATATTTTACCTCCGTCTTTGTTATTTATCCTATTTATTTGCATTGTTTTCTAAACGTTCCCATAGATAAAAAAATAAATAAATAAATAAAATGAGAAATTAAATCAGAAAAAAAATGTCCTTTCTTTTTCCTTAAGATAATTCTTCATCGAGACACTGAGTCAAAAAAACCGCTACCACAGGCAAACTTTTTAAAATTTTTATTTATACCTTGAATCAAATATGCTTTAAAATGTTCTTTATTATACATACTTTCCGATAAAATACCTTATTTTATTAACCAAAAAGGAGAACAAATAAATACAAATTTTGTAGCTCAATAAAACCACTTTAGTCCCTAATTCGAGTTATACATATAAGACCCAATAAAAATTTAATTGCCTGCATTTAAATTTCTATTATTTTTACACATAAGATAATATGAGTTAAATGTATTACATTTTGTTAATTAAATATGTTTCAACTCACAATTAACTAAAACTTAATACTAAACCACGGTTTTAGTGGCTTGAATTCGATTCCGCCTCCGGTCGCGATTGCATTCGAAACCTTGGACTTATTTCCATCACAATCGATATGGTTCCCACACGCTCTTAACAGTCCATTCCGCTCGTTCCGATTAAATTGAAATGCAAATGGAAGTTGCGAATTTGTGATCTGATAATTAATCGAATTTGTACGGACCCTGCTGCCGTGTCCGCTTGGATCAGGCTAAGCGTTTTATTTGACGGAATTCCGTCATGAATATTTATTGAAAAATTTCGTTAATTTGTTTTGATTGGTTCAACGGATGCTGGCAAAAACAAATTTTATGTGTGCGCTGCGAATATCAAGTTTCCAGGGGCTAAAAGTCATCAAAACGCCTTAATGGCCAACGATTTACGCGCCTAAGCGATGTTCATTAACATTATCACAACAGAGGACTGCCCAAATAAATTATAAGCCCAGGGAGTGGGAAAAAGTGTCTGAGGTGAAATTATTTTCTAGCGAAAAGTGTGTGATTTATTTCACGAATTTCTTTGTCGTGGAATTTCGGCTGATTTCAGCTGATGAAAGGGCCGTCGAAGACCTGCCACGGTTATTTAGCAGCCGAGGGGCGGCCGAGAGTGTGGAAAAAGAATCAAACGATTTATGTTTTTTTAATTAACCCAACAATTTGTTACGTGCCTCAAACGAACACGGAGGCACACACACACACACACCCATGACTGGTGTCTAGGCTGGGCGAGGGGTCGCAGCCGCAACGAATTCATATTTTGATTTATTGAATAGAAATCGATTGGATTAATCGAAAGAAATTATATTGCGGCGGCCGGCTGTCGACAAAATTTGCTCTGCCTGTTGCGGCTCTCTAGCCCCACTCCCCCTCGAGGCGGCAAACACCTCTGGATGTACCTGTGTGTGGAATTGAAATTAAAGGAAGAAATCAGCCAGAAAACTGTTGTGGCGTGCAATTAAATGTTGTACCTGGCGTAGGCCACAAAACGAGTTTGCCTTGCTTTGATTTCGGCTGGTTTAACGGCCAGAACAAGCGGCCCCATATCAGCTTTTGATTGGGAGAAATGGCTGAATTAGTGGCAGGCAGGGTTAATTGCCAGTGCCAGAAGTTACATCCCAAGCTGGGTTAAAAGTTGATTACATTTCTGGAGTTTAACTTACTTTTGGCAACATTTTATATAAAGTAATCATTGGGCGAGAAATATTAAATGATATATTGAAGTGCTGGAAGTTTTTATTTATTTGATTATTTAAGTGGTTACAAATCACTTTGGAATGAGTCCCTAGACGTCGAACGAATCACTCAGAAACTAGCCAAAGTTACTGCTTATGAGAGATTTTCGGAGAATTTTAAAGAAGATTTTCGATTCGGCCAGAAAATACATAAGAACCTAAAGAAATTAATGTGTATGATAATCCACATAGTGGAAAGTGCTACCACAGAGAAAACGACCATATAAAGCAACCATTTATATCTTAATGCATTTAAATCCTTGAAACTTCATATACGGATTTTACAAAAGAGGATTAGTTGAAAAAAATTAGAGTGCTTGAGCAAAAAAATAAACAATTTGAAAATGGAATGTGTCAGGCCGTTGAAGAAAGCACAACATGTTAAGTTTTTGTAATTTATTTGTAATATTACGGTTAGTAATCCACATTTTTAAAGTTGAAAGTCCCACCGTCACGTATATCTCACTTCTTTAAGAGGCATTTTTGTTTGATCAACTTTAAAATTAATATAGATATTATATAATGGATAAAATAGTTCAATTACAAAAGCAGCATTGTCTCTCCTTGTGAGGGCTTATGCTACAACAAAACAATTATATTATTTTATAAGACAACTAAAATCTGTCTTGTAAGCAAAATACCGATTATTAATGATTATATGTGATTATATTTTAACTTAACTATATTAGACTTTGATAAGTCCCAATCACTATGATTATGCCTCTCAAGTCCAGTCACCTCCCGCTAAAGCCTTATCTGGGAAACACATCAAAACATCGGCAAACTTCTTTCCCATGGCCGGAGCCCAGAACCAGAAACCTTTAAGCAAATCAAGCCACGACCACACAGCAACCGAACAACGTCAACAACTGACACAAAACAAAAAAAAACAACAAAAAATGTTTAGAAAAAAATGGAAATAAAATGGCCAAAAGCGAGAGAGAAAAACTTGTTGACACAAAACCAAAAACCATTGCTCTGTCGCCCCGTCCCGTTCTGGCCACAGCCGGGCGACTGCGACTGCTCGCTGGCTCGTTCACTTTCTGCGTCGGCACAATTTAAGTTTCAATAAGCGACTATTTGTTGCAATTTAAGCTGAACGCGTTTATAAATTGACGACGGAAACTGCCGTCGACGGCGCGACCCATGCCGAAGGTGGGAGCGGGCGGAAAGGGGGCGGGGCGTGGAAAATAGGCAGGCAAAGACCCAACGAGTGACAGGAGCCCCGGACGTTTAAATTGAACCAACGAGCGTACACATGCCGCTCACAATTTCCCAGTCGAAAAGTCTAATTTTGGCTTTTTATGCGAACGTTAAATACGGCCTGACATTTAAATTGCACAAATTAATTTATACTAGTTATGGTTTCTGATTTATGTACACTTTTTGTTTGCTTTTGTTGATAGTCGCTTTTTTTTATTGGCATTGTTTGGCGGCTTTTGTGGTTAACTAATTTTTGCGGTTGTCGTTTTTTAATTGAATTATTTGTATAGTTTTTTTTGGCTAACTGCTGCGTTGGCTAATATGACTAGGAGGAGGTGAGTGCACAAGGAGCAATTAAAATAGTTTTTACTAATTTACTGCTGTGATATTGTAAGCAGTTTTTAGAGATAATAGTTAAAGAGTTACTCAATTTCAAAACATCGATTCTGTTATATTCTTCTTTAATATAAACATAACAATACATTTTAAAGATATTTAACAGAATATTTATATATTTTTATTGGCGCATAAGTACTTTTACCAAAATCATTTGAGGAATTCGCTCTTGAGAGCCATTAATTCATTTTCCAATCCGAAATTCCATTAACTTCATCACTTTGATCGCCGCGCCCCAAGAACATAAAAGACTTTAATAACCTAGCACAAAAAACCACGCAACTTAGCGTTTCATTTGTAGACCAAAAATACAATACCAAAAATAATAGTGTTGGAACAGCTTGGACCTGGGGCAGACGCACTGGCACCAAAACACCACACATTAACGATAATTTTAACACTTGGCTAATAGTTTTTTAATCAAAAATTTAACGCCACCATCGAGTTACAATAGATTTCGCTGGGAACACACCCCAAGCCGCATCCCCCAGCCGCCGACCACACGCGGGTTGGGAGAAACCTTAATTACTTTTCGAAGTGCAACCAAAGATGATAAATTGTTCGGCCGGGAAAGCCAGCCTGATCCCAGACTGTCTGTCTGCAGCGATCGCGACTTGGGACTGGCGACTCGCGAGGCTTATTGAGTTACGATGTCAGTGGAGGATCATTAAAATTACAGACAGTACCGGCCAGAAACTGGGTTCCCAAGAAATCTCAATGGCAGGGTCCAGCCGGACCGCATAACACCCCCATGCCAATCCACATACCCCCGGCCCCACTCGCTTCAAAGGGTTTGTAATTTTTCAATATTCGCACACAAAACGAAATTAGCTCGTTGGAGGATCGGGATGGGAGCTGGGATTCGGATTGGGTCGGGATCGGGAATGGGATCGGGCTGGAATTGGTATCGGTATCCCAGCGCATGCAAATTTCACAGGAATCAAAAGGCAAAAGATGAGGCAAATACAAATAATAATAAAAAGGCTTATCCCAAAGCTGAAAAGTCGTTGCGGCGTTGTGACTTATGGCTGAGCTCTTTCCATGCCTTGAACACTGTTGCTTTCGTCTCGCTGAAGCACTGCGAGAAATCATAGGTATCGGCTCAAAAAAATATTTATACACAGCTAAAAATATATAACTTTAATTTATCCAGCCTAATATTTATATTTATATCATCCAGTTATCTCTCTTAAAAAATAAACGTCGACCCATTATGCTACAACAATTGTCAATGCCTTTTAAATATTAATATTTAATTATATTTCAAACTAAAACCTTAGTATTTATTGATTTGCTGATTTTTGTTACTTTCATTTACTATTTAATAAATCTTGTTCACTCTTTAGGTCTTTGATTGGTAGTTTTCGGATCATATTTTATATGATTTTGTGTATATACAATTTTATATAAAATCAAAAACCATTCAAATAAAAACTTGAACAAATTAGAAAAGAAAATAATAACTATTGTGTGGAACAACATTTTTAAATATTAATAAACAAACATTCTTATAATATAATTAACTGACCGGGGCAACATTATAATCATGAACTAAATATTTGCATGTTCCGTGTATTTAAATAAATTAAAGCTTAATATTAAAAGAAAAACATCTATAAATTGTAGGTACCAATAATAACATTTTGTTGTATTTCCCAGAGTTTTCTCCTGGTGCATTTTCACCTTTGCGGTGTGTCTCGTTCCGTTTGGAGCATGTGCAGACAGTTGTGAAATTATATTTGCGCATCGTCATGGCCATTGTGTGGCTGCTGCAGGATCGGGGTTGGAGGACTGGGGCCAGGGACTGTCCGAGTGCCCGGCTCGATCCAGGTCCACTCGCCCGGCTCAACTCTCGATTTGTCAGGGCAGACGAATAGCTTAACTGCTGGCCAAACGGAGCTCCGCCGTGGCAGGTTGCAGCGGGGAGCAGGGATCCACAGGGTGGGAGGCAGGGAGGCCATGGGAGCTAGCCGCGGATCATCGTCATCGTGCTATTCAAACAAATGATTTACAAAATGTTAAATGAATTATGCATTTTGCATATGCGCCTTTGCAGCATCGTGCAATTTTTCATACCGAATAGGCCCCTAAACCAGGATGGCCACGCGAAGGAGGAACCTGTGCCATTCGGCCAGTCGGGCAACATTTCCCTGGTGTTGGCTTTAATAAATTGGCGTGGGGTGCGCCTCGGGCCGTTCATCCCCTCCCCTCGATCATCGTCAGCCAATCCTCTGGGTGTTGTTGTCGCAGTCTTGTTTAGGCCATGTCCCTGGCCATGTCTTTAGCCAGGCAATGTCATGGATCTGTGCGGCGACTTGAGCAAACACAGCCATTCAGCCATTCGACGGCGAGTGGAAAAAAGGAAGGCAAATATAATCAAGTCATATAAATTGAGTGCATTTTTCACAATAAATGAAGGGAATTGTCTAAATTATGCCGTGTGCGCTCACATGATGACCGCGAAAAGTCGTCGTGGGCAGTGCGTATGGGAAATAGCTTAGATTGCCATAGAAATGGATAGCGATATGATTGGAAATTAGTTCAGACTGGCGAAGCATTCTCCCAAGTACTTGACAGTGAGAAATGGAAAAATCAGCCGGAAAATTATGAATAAGATTGTAAAACTTCTAGTAATTGCGTTGAAGTGACCTCTTTCCAGAGATCACGTAGCCATTCCATCAGCAACAAACAAAATCAGGGCTCACCAGCAACAGAAATTGTGGAAACTGAAAGGCCAATCGCCTCCCGGTACTCCCAGTAC
>VNJT01003726.1:0-14801 GCA_008042655.1 Drosophila burlai
TTTAATTCTCGTTTTCATTTGAGTTTTTCTGCACTCGCCTGCAAAAATCAACAAAAACAACAATGTAACTACCAACAACAACAACGACGAAACGACCTGCAAAGTTGTTGGTTGGTTATATTTTTTTCTCACGCACGCACACACACGCACACACGGATAGGCAGCTCTGCCGAGGCGCAGAGAAGTAGAAAAATTGGCTTTGCTTCTATTTTAAAGCTATTCTGCGGGTGTTTAACCCCCTTATTACACAGATTTCGGGCCGTGGTGCAGCACTATCTTTTGCATAATGCCGATTTGGGCACCGTTAATGGCTCACTGAATTAAATATTGAATGGGGGAAATGTGAATGCCAAACACACAAACAAAAGCAACTACAAAATGATTCTTTTCTAGCTGCCTATGCCGGTCCCTTTCTGGCGCAGGCGTTTCGTGCTATCTGGCCAGCGCCCGTCTCGCTCGCACACAATACGCAGAAAAGCTGCGTTTAATTGAATGAAATTTAATTATTCAGTCCGTAGTCTCAGCTTTAATCATAACAACTAGACCCGCACCTTGCGTCCCGCACTTCCAATGTTTTATATTTTTTCGTGGCCAGTTCTAAACGCGAAACGCTCGAATTGTTGTCACTGCTTACGAAACGGAGTTGCCACCTTTTGGGTTTGTGAGGTGACGCAGATTTTGCGTCGCAGAAGGAGAAGCTAGAAAAATAGCCAAATCTAGCTAAAATTGGAAGGGCGCACTACAAAAAAATGCAAACTTCTTCAGAGTATTTCTTTAAAGTTGTCGTTCTCGGCACATAGCTCTAACTTTTCTAAATAAAAATTCTAAAAATATAACATACCCTTTTTATGCTTTTACAATATATTCATATATCTTATATATAAAATTCTGCTGTCACGGTGTTTGTATCCAAACTCCTCCGAAACTACTTGACCGATTTGGATGAAATTTTGAGGGGATATTCTGTAGGCCTGAGAATCGGCTAACATCTATTTTTCGTACCCCTAACCGATAAGGGTTGTCCACTGGTTGAGCAAAGAGCGAGCCGAAAAAAAAAACAGCTGAAGTGTCTTTTCAAAACAGTTTTCAGTCGTGTCAGCCTGAGACTGACTGCTCATTTTCTGACAGCTTGAAAAAAAGAGCACGGATAGGTGGGACGAAGTTCACCGGGTCAGCTAGTTAACAATATAAAATATAGAGGTTTCGGATATTTAAAAAAATAACGTATCGGTGATAATAATAAATAAAATATCACTTAAAAATATCGATTTATTGATATTTTGATGTATTATCAACAACCCTATTAAAAATAACCAAAACATCGATATGTCGATAAATTATTATTTTCCCATCTCTAACAGCCGGCTAATTGTTGAACTTGTTAAATTTGTTTAATTATGTTTTAATTGCGGCACCCAGCGAACCACACGACCGCAATGTTTTCCATGTCCAAGCAGACGCACGCCGCCACGGCGCTGGAGTTCTCGATAGCGTGCCGCTTCTTCAACAACCTGGAGGAGAACCTGGTGGTGGCGGGAGCCAATGTGCTGAAGGTGTATCGCGTAGCGCCCAACGTGGAGGCGGGGCAGCGGCAGAAGCTGAATCCGAGTGAGATGCGTGTGGCGCCCAAGATGCGGCTGGAGTGCCTGGCCACGTACTCGCTGTACGGCAACGTGATGTCCTTGCAGTGTGTTTCTCTCGCGGGCGCCATGCGGGATGCCCTGCTCATCAGTTTTAAGGACGCCAAGCTCTCGGTGCTGCAGCACGATCCGGACACCTATGCCCTGAAGACCCTCTCCCTGCATTACTTCGAGGAGGAGGACATTCGTGGCGGCTGGACGGGTCGGTATTTTGTGCCAGTGGTGCGCGTGGATCCAGATGCCCGATGCGCCGTAATGCTGGTCTACGGCAAGCGGCTGGTGGTGCTGCCCTTTCGCAAGGATAACAGTCTCGATGAGATCGAGCTGGCGGATGTGAAGCCCATCAAGAAGGCGCCCACCGCCTTGGTGAGCAGGACGCCCATAATGGCATCCTATCTGATAGCGCTGCGTGATCTCGACGAGAAGATCGACAATGTGCTGGATATACAGTTTCTGCACGGCTACTATGAGCCCACGCTGCTGATACTCTACGAGCCGGTGCGCACCTGCGCGGGCAGGATCAAGGTGCGTTCGGATACCTGTGTTCTGGTGGCCATTTCCCTGAACATCCAGCAGCGAGTTCATCCCATTATTTGGACGGTCAACAGTCTGCCCTTCGACTGTCTGCAGGTATGAATGCGGTGTTTTTCGTTTTTCGATTGAAACTGGAACTAAAACGCTTTCCACTTTCCAGGTCTATCCCATCCAGAAGCCCATTGGTGGCTGCTTGGTGATGACTGTGAACGCGGTGATCTATCTAAACCAAAGTGTGCCACCCTACGGCGTCAGCCTCAACAGTTCGGCGGACAACAGCACCAGCTTTCCGCTGAAACCGCAGGATGGCGTGCGCATCAGTTTGGACTGCGCCAACTTTGCCTTCATCGATGTGGACAAGCTGGTGATCTCGCTCCGCACCGGCGATCTCTACGTTCTCACACTCTGCGTGGACTCGATGAGGACGGTGAGGAACTTTCATTTCCATAAGGCGGCCGCCAGTGTCCTCACCAGCTGCATCTGTGTCTTGCACTCGGAGTACATCTTTCTGGGCTCGCGGCTGGGTAACTCCCTGCTGTTGCACTTTACGGAGGAGGATCAGAGCACGGTGATAACGTTGGACGATGTGGAGCAACAGGCGGAGCAGCAGCAGCAGCAACAGCAACAGCAGCAGCGTCAGCAGGACGAGGACCAGGATGTAGAGGAGATCATGGATGTGGATGAGACGGAAACTGCTCCGCCACAAGCAAAGTCGCGGCGCATTGAGGATGAGGAATTGGAGGTAATTCTTGATGGTTTCTGCTATGAATTACAGAAATTTCTAAACGCACTTTGAATTGCTTTGCTCAGGTTTACGGCTCTGGAGCCAAGGCTTCGGTTCTCCAGCTGCGCAAATTCGTGTTCGAGGTGTGCGACAGTCTCATCAACGTGGCGCCCATCAACTACATGTGCGCCGGCGAAAGGGTGGAATTCGAAGAGGATGGAATCACGCTGCGGCCACATGCCGAATCTCTCCACGATTTGAAGATCGAACTGGTTGCCGCCACGGGCCACAGCAAGAATGGAGCGCTGTCTGTGTTCGTGAACTGCATCAATCCGCAGATCATCACCAGCTTTGAGCTGGACGGCTGCCTGGATGTGTGGACTGTGTTCGATGATGCCACCAAGAAGACCTCGCGTCATGATCAGCACGATTTCATGCTTCTGTCGCAAAGGAATTCAACGTTGGTGCTCCAGACGGGTCAGGAAATCAATGAGATCGAGAATACTGGTTTCACGGTTAATCAGCCGACGATTTACGTGGGCAATCTGGGCCAGCAAAGGTTCATTGTTCAGGTCACAACTCGTCATGTGAGATTACTGCAGGGAACTCGCCTGATTCAGAACGTGCCCATTGATGTGGGCTCGCCGGTGGTGCAGGTTTCCATAGCGGATCCCTATGTTTGCCTGCGTGTCCTCAACGGGCAGGTTATAACGCTGGCGCTGCGCGAAACCCGTGGAACTCCCCGGTTGGCCATCAACAAACACACCATTAGCAGCGCCCCCGCCGTGGTGGCCATTTCCGCTTACAAGGATCTATCGGGACTGTTCACCGTCAAGGCGGACGATGTTAATCTTACGGGAAGCTCGAACAGTGCTTTTGGCACCAGTTTTGGAGGCTACATGAAGGCGGAGCCCAATATGAAGGTGGAGGATGAGGAGGATCTGTTGTACGGTGATGCTGGCAACGCCTTCAAAATGAACAGCATGGCAGACCTGGCGAAGCAGTCAAAGCAAAAGAACTCCGACTGGTGGCGCCGGCTACTGGTGCAGGCGAAGCCCAGCTATTGGTTGGTGGTGGCCCGCCAGAGCGGCACCTTGGAGATCTACTCGATGCCGGACATGAAGCTGGTGTATCTGGTGAATGATGTGGGAAACGGAGCAATGGTACTCACGGACGCCATGGAGTTTGTGCCCATCTCGCTGACCACGCAGGAGAACTCCAAGGCGGGCATTGTCCAGGCCTGTATGCCGCAGCATGCCAACTCGCCGCTGCCGCTGGAGCTAAGCATCAATGGCTTGGGTCTGAACGGAGAGCGGCCGTTGCTGCTGGTGAGGACCCGCGTGGAGCTGCTTATCTATCAGGTGTTTAGGTACCCCAAGGGACATCTGAAGATTCGGTTCCGGAAGTTGGAGCAACTGAATCTGCTGGATCAGCAGCCCACGCACATTGAGTTGGATGAGAACGATGAGCGCGAGGAGATGGAATCGTATCAAATGCAACCGAAATACGTACAAAAACTGCGCCCATTTGCGAATGTAGGAGGACTCTCTGGCATTATGGTGTGTGGCGTGAATCCCTGCTTTGTTTTCCTCACCTCGCGGGGGGAACTTCGCATCCATCGGCTGCTGGGAAATGGCGATGTGCGCAGCTTTGCGGCTTTTAACAATGTGAATATACCGAACGGATTCCTGTACTTTGACACCACCTTTGAGCTGAAGATCTCTGTGCTGCCCAGCTACCTGAGCTACGATTCCGCCTGGCCGGTGCGCAAGGTTCCGCTGAGATGTACTCCCAGGCAGTTGGTGTATCATCGCGAGAATCGTGTCTACTGTTTGATCACCCAGACGGAGGAGCCGATGACCAAGTACTATCGCTTCAATGGCGAGGACAAGGAGTTGTCCGAGGAGAGTCGCGGCGAGCGGTTCATCTACCCGATTGGGTCGCAGTTTGAGATGGTGCTAATCTCACCCGAAACGTGGGAAATTGTGCCGGATGCGTCCATTAAATTTGAGCCCTGGGAGCATGTGACAGCCTTCAAGATAGTCAAGCTGTCGTACGAGGGCACGAGATCGGGTCTCAAGGAGTACCTCTGCATTGGCACGAACTTCAATTACAGCGAGGACATCACCAGCCGGGGAAATATTCACATTTACGACATCATTGAGGTGGTGCCGGAACCCGGAAAACCAATGACCAAATTCAAGCTTAAGGAGGTCTTCAAGAAGGAGCAAAAGGGCCCCGTGTCTGCCATCTCGGACGTACTGGGTTTCCTGGTCACCGGACTCGGCCAGAAGATCTACATCTGGCAGCTGCGCGACGGCGATCTCATTGGTGTCGCCTTCATCGACACGAACATCTACGTGCATCAGATCATCACGGTGAAGTCGCTGATTTTCATTGCCGATGTCTACAAGTCCATCAGTTTGCTGCGCTTCCAGGAGGAGTATCGAACGTTGTCGCTGGCCTCGCGCGACTTCAATCCTTTGGAGGTCTATGGCATTGAGTTCATGGTGGACAACTCCAATCTGGGCTTTCTGGTGACCGATGCCGAGGGTAACCTCATTGTGTACATGTACCAGCCGGAGGCCAGGGAATCGCTGGGCGGACAGAAGCTGTTGCGGAAGGCGGACTATCATCTGGGACAGGTGGTGAACACCATGTTTCGGGTGCAGTGCCATCAGAGGGGCCTGCATCAGCGCCAACCGTTTCTCTACGAAAACAAGCACTTTGTGGTCTATGGAACTCTAGATGGAGCTCTGGGTTACTGCCTGCCGCTCCCAGAGAAGGTGTACAGGCGATTCCTTATGCTGCAGAATGTGCTGCTCTCCTACCAGGAGCATTTGTGCGGCCTCAATCCCAAGGAGTATCGCACTCTCAAGTCCTTCAAGAAGCAGGGCATCAATCCGTCACGCTGCGTCATCGATGGGGATCTTATATGGTCATATCGACTGCTATCCAATTCGGAGCGGAATGAGGTGGCCAAGAAGATTGGCACGCGAACGGAGGAGATTCTGGGCGATCTGCTGGAGATCGAGCGACTATCTGGCGTTTTCTAGACTTCCTTTCGTGTGTCAGTCAAAGATGTAAAGTTGATAATTAGTTGATAATTTTTTAATTGTAATTTATGTTACGCGAGTTTCTCAGTTGTAATTCTAGTTTTTTTTCGTAACAAAGCATTTTGTTAAGGAAACTGGGAGGTGTTTTCATTTGGGGTTAAGAAGAGAGGTTTAAAGTACCCCGAATAAATCTTGATTTACAGATCGAAGATCAAGGTATTGCCCCCCAATAATAAAACGAAAACAATTCAACTTTAGATTGGGACGCTTTTGTGGTGCGTCTTGCTTTTGCGTCACAGCTGGGGCGCTGATGGCATTCTTTATGGTTTTTCTTTATGTTTTTTTTTTGTATGGTTTTGTATAATATATGTATATATATAATGTATGTATTTGTATACTAGATTATTCATTGTATAAACTAACAACATCATCAGTATCATTATCAGTTAGTTAACTCGATGTGCAACAGCCAACGACAGCCGTACTACACGCGTCGTACGAAGAAAATACGAAAATACACATTTCCAATCGAAGATCATCCGAAAAAAAGTGAAGGAAAAGAAAAACTTATAGGCGAGAGATAATAATTATTTAAGAAATTGCAAACTGTCTGCTTAGTTGGTACTTGGTAGTTGGTAGGTGGTGGTGGTGCTTATGGTGTTGTTAGATGAAGGACATGGTTTTTGGGTGTGCTTGTTGCTTGTCTCTCTGTGGAAGGCGCTTCGTGTGTGTCTCCTTTATTGTTTCGTTGAGCAACTAATTTAGTTTTGGTAGCGAAAACAAACAATCAATCAAGGCGGCTGCTGGGCTACAAGCTAACAAAGTATGCAGATTACGAGCTGATATATATTTCTATATATATATGTGTACGTAGTGGTGACTCCTTAAATCCCCGCCAGCGCCGCTAGCCCTCAATCTGGGATCGCAGCCGGGGTCGTGGCAGGTCCCCGAACACAGCCTCGCCATGGACGCTCTTGGTCAGCGCCTGGATGCTGGCCGCTATGTCGATGTTGTCCATTCCCTGTTTTTAAATAAAGAAACGATTACTAAATCGCAGGTTTTTAGGTATTAAAATCTCTGCTTAACTCACCTCCTCGCATCCCATTGCATAATTGTTATTATTGTTGGTCGCCCCAGCAGCAGCTCGCTCGGCCAGCGTCGTGTTGGCTATCTCGATGGGCAGGCTTCGGGCAAAGTTCATCAGCTGCGCCTGCGTGGGACGACCACCACCTGGACGCACTGGTATGGAAATCGAGCTGTTCAGGTCGAGAGCATCTGTGGGGGTAAGTAAACTTTAACATTTGGTATTCCATAAAACCATTCATCGTGTAGTAACCCACCTTCAGCTTCGTCGGCTGCCTCGTCGTCCAGCACATTTCCCATGCTGCTCTCCTGCTCCAGATTCTGGAAGGGATTATGACGCGGATGGTGCGGCGACTCCTGCTGCTGCTGGTAGATCAGGTTGCGCGGGTAACTGGGCACCGGCACAGACTGCACCGCCGGTGCATCCACATCCTCCAGATCGAACAGGCAATCATCCGCATCGTCTGCTGCAGCCTGCGATGGGGTTTGTCCATTGCTGGCCAGCATCTGGGTGGGTTGAGCGCCACCTGAACCGCCAGACGATTGCTGGCGGAAGGTGGGACTGTTGCCCACGCTCATGGGCGTGGCTTCTGGGGTGGCAGGCGGTGTGTCAAAGTGCGACATCTTCCTGGCAACAGACGAGGCTCCGGATAGTTGCTGTTGCTGCTGCTGCTGCTGTTGCGGCTGCTGGTTCAGCGTGAGGAAGCTGGGTGGATGATTCAGCGTGGTGGTGGGCGTGGTGGGTCCATTCAACTCTCGCCGACTGCTGATGGTATTCCTGCGCCGGGCAGTGGCGCTCTGGGGCTGATTGCTCGCCACTTCGAGGGCGGGTGGCATGGCATGGTCCAGCAGCTCCAGAGCTTGCTCGGGCTGCGCACGGATCAACCGCAGCAGCAGCGCCAAGTCCTGGTCCGCCTTCTCCCGGAAGCTGTTCAGCAGCTGGAACTGATTGTTGGCAAATCGCTCGATTCGCCCGTTCGTCTCCATAATCTCCTCCTGCACACGCGCCTGCTGATACGCCTGGATCATCCGGCACCTTTGCACCCGGGCGTCCATTGAGTTGGCGGCCAGCGAACCGATGCTCAGGCTCGAGGCGGAGGCAGCTATGCCGCTGGTCGGTCCCGCTGGCACCGAGTCCTTGCCACTGTCCTTGTCCATATCCATGATCAGCAGCTCGAAGGTCTCCGAGTACAACTTGTTGGACCTGCGCTGTGCCAGCTCCTCGCTGCTGCTTAGCAGCCTGAGGTTGATGAGGTAGAGAGTGGGCGTGGCCCCGGCACCGGCCGTCAGTCGCTTGGCGCACAGCACCTCCTTGCAGTTGATGCACAGACTCAGCTGCCAGCTCTGGCCGGCGGCGTCCAAGGTGAGGCCGTAGAGCAGTTCCCGCTGATTGATCACGGCCACGGTGAGGTCTGGAATGGGTCCATGGGCCTGTAAAGAAAAAGAGAAAATGAAGAAATTTAGATATTTGTTGAGGGAAATCTATTAAGTTAAGTAGAGAATAGGATTTAGAGGGATTTTGTGAGTAAATCCTTTCATTTACAATATTTATTAATCAACCCTTCACTTTTTTTATGGCTGTTTTGATAAGAGTTTCCCCCCACACAGCCCTGGTCAATGGCTGATAAAGTGAATTACCAATTTCCCCGGCCTCAACTGATCCGATTCCCTTCTTCTTCGATATTTACTCAGTGCGGCAGACAACCCCGAGCACAACACACAGTAGTTCAAGTGCAAATTTGTCAATTATGTTCGCTTCGAGTGCTGCCACCCGAGAGGCGGAGACTTATCGGAGAGAACAAGAAGAGGCCCATGATGAACACCGAAAACAACAAACAATTAGTGCAATGGCAAAATGCTGTTGTAGCCCCAAAAAAACAAAAAACAAAGGGGAACGATGCAGACTACTTGAATTATTCACTACGTAATGGCAGACGATGTGAGTTGGGTAAACAACAAACAAGCTGCGATATCAAACAATCAATGGGAAAAGATATGGCAAACATTATGAAAAACAAGCCAGACATAAAAGTGTCTATCATCATCATCACACTAAGCTTTATATTATAAAAACTATTCCCAAAGCTCTCCCCCTTTAAATTAAATGGATAAATTCCTACAAAATTCCTGTATTTTATGCACTATAATTCCGGCATGTTTTCGTTCCACGAAATAGCACGTGTTTGCTGGCTGATACAGGAGCGAAAAGCACTTTTTATAGACGTGCTCGGCTAAATTTGACACTTGCCTCCACACACAATTCAAGCAATAATATTCATATAACCCAGACGATGGACAACGGACGACGGGCGACAATAAGCCAGCAGTTGGACAGCGCAGTGGTTAGGGTGTGAGGAGGGGGCGATACAGGGAATTAAATTGAATTAACGTGCGAAATGCAAACGTCAACAGAAATCAAATGACAATGTTGTTGTTCATCCGGGACTGCATCAACCCGAACATAACCCATCATCAGCATTATCCTCTTCAGGTGGAGATAATAATAATGAGATCATGCATATCCCATCTAAACTCAACATTGTTTTGCTTAAAAATTGCCATAAAAAACAATAAACAATTTGATTTGAATGCAAATATTGACCAAGTTTGGCAACAAATACAATAAATTTTGGGTTGAAACTCAGTGAAAACATTTTAATTTGTATGCAAATTCATTAGCTTTAGCTGCCATAATATTATAATAATAATATTATATTGAACGTATAGAGTAGAAAACAAAGTGAGCCATATTTTTGTGGTATGCAAATGCCGCGCCATGGCTATTTATACAAATTCATTTTGTTCAAAACTTTAAAGCCAATTTCCTGCATTTTCAAATTGCAGCTGCATTCGGCCAGGCGTCCGTCTGATTTTCAAAAATTGTTTTCGCATCCATTTTGGACAATAACAAGTTGTCGGATGGCGGGGTGGGTCACACACCCACTCGAAAAATATTGTTTTCAATGCAAATTCCAAACTTGTTTACGGTGTGCGGTAATATCTAATCAGCTTGGCGACAATAATTATATGAATGGAGCACACAAATACATCATAAGAAGTCATAGAACAAAAAACAAGCCCAGTGCCCAGTAAATAGCAACAAATGACAATGCAAATGCATTGTTGTCAAGTGTTTTTGGCATGTTTGTGCTGTTGTTGTTCTTATTGTTATTGCTGCCAGCCAGCCAAACGCATAAACATATTTTTATGGGCTCAGGCTTATTTGCTCAGTTTCAAATTGCAGTTTTACGACTGTTTTCGTAGCTACAAGAGTCTCTGGGCCTAGGCTCTGGCCTGTTGTTTTTCTTGCTGCTAATTTGCCTCGCCGATACCCTGTACTAGGCAGGGGTGTGAGTAATCTAGGCAGGAGATAACCAGCTTAGATTGTGTTCAAAAAAAAAAAAAGGTAGTAAATGTCGCACAATCAGAAAGAACAGAAAGAACAGTTTAATGATTTTTAATTTTAGATTTACGACTTTATCTGGCGAATATAATAAAGATTGCCAACATTTATTCGACCTTTATTGAGGCAGTTAAATTTTAAAAATTAGGTCGTTTGGGGTTCTTTTTAATCAATTGGTACTTTTTAAATGGTTTATCATTTATACATAAAAATAAAACAAAGTGAAATATCTTTTTAAAATATATTTTTGTAATCTAACTTATGATGAGTAAATTTATTATTTATTTATTTATTAATGGAGCCGTAAGTTCCAGAGCCCAACTATTTTTTTTAGAGAGCTTTGAAACGTCTTGTAAACTGTAATCTTTTAGATTTCTCGACTTAAAAAAAAACTGTTTGCTTTCATTAAAGATCTCTTGCGTTCTATCTTTCACGCTTTTCAAGCAATGTACAAGCAAACGACAAAGTCTTTGTTTATCTCTCAGCTTACAAGCTCTTTTTTGTTGGTTGTTTACAGATAAATAAGTCAAAATACCAGGGTAACTGGGTAATCGATCATCGTTGATCGCCATCCATCATTCATTCTTGATTTTTTAGCGTTATTTACAGTTTTTATGGCCCGGCTGGCTAAGCTTAAAGTGGGTGTTTTTCTTGTTGACTCGCTCGAGGCTTGGCCCCGACCGCCTGACATTATCAGTATGGGTTGTAAAACGTTGAGTGGGCAGCAGGCAGGCAGTCAGGCAGCTCCCTCCCCACTGCTGGCTGGTGCATCCAGGATAAAGACATGAAAGGGAATTTGCTTTGCCCCCTTTTCTTGTTTTTACACAACACAAATTTTGTAAGAAGTTGCGGCGCGCATCTCGCTCGGCAGTTTGCGCCATTTGCCAAGTGTCAATGACTCTTCTTAGTGACTTTCAGACTGCAATGACAATTCAACAATTGAAGGCAATTCGCTTGAGTTGCTTAATTAACGTAACTGCCTCTCTCTCTCTGTTCGAATTATCGACTTCTCTGGCTTAATTGAAATTAAATGTCTGTGCTAATTATGCTGCGGCGCCACCTAGCTAGCAGTGCCCGGTGGCATCGCCGCCGTTTGGCTAATTAAATAACCGACTTTGACGTATGACCGTTTGTTTTATGGCCAGGCCCGCCGCCGCACATTTGATTAATTGTAATCGCTCTCCGCGTCTTCTGCCCAAAATATAAAAAACAAAAACCAGCAAAAGGTAAAAAACAAACAAAGGTAAATAATAATAAATAAAACATGGCGTGTTCTTGTTGGATAAGCTTCTTCTGGCAGAGCTAGGAAGCAGACGAACGGAGGAAACGCGACCAGGAGCACGTAGCTCAGCGGCAGACGCTGCTCGCATATCGGAAATCAATATAAATCGTTTTAATTGAAGCCCGACATTTAAATAATATATGCAATCTAAAGGGAATCAGTTGCAATTGTGCCAACTGTCGAATTCGTTGTCAAACTGTCAGCGTGAAATCCGTCGTGGATCTCTTAATATGCACAATGGATATGCAAGAGAGACGTCTAAAAATGTCTTAAAAAAGATGTAAAAATAAATGTATGTTTATTGGAAGCATTAAAGGAATAATGTAGATTTTATAAGGGTTTTAACTAGTTATTAGCGTTCTTATTAGAATACTGAAAAGTTGTTGTTAATTTAAATTTAAATTGACATTTATATTATAATTTCCGGGAAAATTCGAACATTTTCAAATATTATAGATAAAAAACTAATTAGCTTAAATCATCAGCATATTGTATTTAAATTTAAGCAAATTATTGTTTATTGTAATTGGTTATTTATGACATGAGGTAATCACAATAAAGATTTAACCCCTCAAATAATGTTGAAAAAATTTACTAATTTTCCTCTATGATTTGTAGGATCGGAAATGACTCCCTGTCTGCGTTTCAAACATCTGACTTAAGTTATAGGGTATTAAAATAAACATACATCCTTCTTATATTATACATATATTAGATTAATGGCTTATTTTATGCTGATTGCGTATTGATGTTATTTTAAAATTATTTTACCATTTCTGTAAGATAAACCTTGTACAAGAAAAGTAATGGTTGACAAGTAAACAATTAAATCTATAAAAAAAAAACCGGACTTTATTATTCTTCACATTAAAAAAAAGCTACAGACTAAAAAACGTTTAATGACATACAGCATCGCATAAGATAGTCATAAAGTTGGCCATAAACCGAAGAGTTATGTTCTTGCATTTAGACGGGAAGTTAGAGTGCATCCTGAGGCTATTTGGTTATTATCATAGTATATTTTGTTAGTATCATTAATAACGACGGCTGTTAAAGTTGTTGCGCACTCGAGTTGTTTGTGCGACTATTTCTATTTTAGTTTTATTTCGTATCATTTTTAACTCTAGCCACTGAAACAATTGAAATTCATATCAGAATGTCTGGCAATGCAGATCTCGTCCGGCTTATGCAACCAGAACGATTCCCATAAAACAAACAACTTTAGAGCACTCAATGTGTGTAATATTTTTTTGCATTTCGCATTTTGCACATTGCTGCATAATTAATTTGTTGTTGCCGTTGTGGCCAGTAGCTGGGTGTTGTGTGTAGTGTAATTGATTGCCCGACATTAATTAAGCGGGCGGGCAGCCCGACACTCGATGTGTCTAATGGGTCTACTTAGGGTCTGTCAACCTCCACCACGAACGACCGATTTTCCCCCGTGCCATTTTCTTCTCATTCTCTTTTTTTTTTTTTTTTGAAATGTATTTATTTATTTCTTTAGGTTTTTTTTTTTTGCATTTCAATTCGCTTTGCATTTTGTGCTGGCAGAAAAACAAACAAACAACTTAGACTGTGACCAAAGGTACTGTCTAGGGCCAAATCAGCTGTTTTGACAAATATAAATATATTTAAGGTATTCTAAGAATATATGTATGTAGATATGTACATAAATAATGGCCACGTGTCCTAGAGAGACGCTAACTAGAATTTTTAGACACAAGTTTGGGGCTCTTTAAGAACCATATTTGATGATATGTTAATTTGCAAAACTAGTATTTAAGATTTAAGTATAGATGTCTTTTCATATTATCATAAATTATAATTGATGTACATTTTTAATAGGCTTCGTATTTTGATTTTCTTTTAATATATTGTATTTATAAATACCCCCTCGTGCCAGGCTGCGATAAGCTCCATATTTATAAATAATTTTTATATTTTATAGAATTAAAGGCAAGTCATTTTGAAGACTTCCACTCAACGGTGGTTCTTTATCAATATGGTAGGTATTTTCTATGCCAAGGGGAAAAGTGAAGAGGGGGCATTAACCTGTTGCAAGTGTTAGCACCTTCGTTAATTACCAATCAATCAGGCCATCAATCATCCGTGTAGCTGCCACACCTTTTCGCCCAAAAACAACCGAAAAAAAAACAATAGAAAATAGAAAATAACAATCATTTGCTCCGATTGACGCATTTTCCTTTGTTTTGTTTTCCATTTCTATTTTCATCGGATTTTACTTTTTTTATAGCTTTGAGATAACTTGCCTTGTTTCGTTTCATTCGGCAGAAACCGAAACTGAGCCAAAAAGAAAATAAGTTGTAAACAAATCAACTGGCAAAAGAAACTACGAAAATAATCTTTTATAGATTTGGATCCCTCTCCCGCCCGAAAAGGGGCTGCCGGGTGCGCTTTGGGGTGCGACTTTGTTCGCCTCGCTGCTCACGAATAATACAATAATACCCTCTTCCTCTTCATTCTGTCTTTTTTTTCGGTTTTCGGTTTTTTAGTTTTGTTTTGTATTTTTTGTGTCGAAAAAAAGCAAACACATTTCGCTCAGATACGTCGCCGTCGTCGTTGGCCATTATCATAAACAACTTCAGACAGCTGGGGACACACGCGCGTGCGGGGCGTTTTCGCTCTTTCGGATTACGAATTGCCAATTTGTATGGTTCACTCTGGCCTTTTTTCGAAAAATTTCCACTACTTTGGCCACTCGCCGTCCATCTAGGGTCTTTGTTTTGCTATGGGCTTCTCTTCCTCGCGGGGTTCTCTTCGGCTCTTGGGCCCCGTCCACATGAGTCACTTGGGGCCCCGATTTAATTCCCTTTAAAAGTGTCTTTGGGTCACTTGATGGCTCAAACTGGTTTTATGCAGACTTAAACGGGCTTCTATCTAAAAGGGTTCTTTGTTTTGGTATGAGGGGTCCGGGTCCGCTGAGTTTATGAGAAATGTATGTATATTTTTTTAAGCTTCTGAAAGCCCTTAAGAAGAGGGTTCTATAATTGTTTAATTTTGTTTGCTGGACATTTTTATTTTATCATTTAAAAAGAAGTTTAAGGAGGTGACTAATATA